>BQNB010000566.1:0-18063 GCA_026074375.1 Tanacetum coccineum | reverse complement strand
TGTAGCTCTTAATAAATCTAATCTAGAAATTATAGGTTATCAAATGGGATTAGAATCATTAGAAGCTAGAATAGTTGTTCAAGAAAAGAATAAAGCTGCTTATAAAGAAGATATTGCATTTTTAAAGTATGATGTTCAAGTGAAAGATATTGGTATTCGCTATTTTATACATATCTTTTACCTTGAAAAACGAACCTAAAAGACCACAAACATAATAAAAAGGGCAAATATATGTTTGTTTTTGTTTTTGTGTATGTGCAGGTACAAATAGTAACAAAAGGACAAAAAAAAATAAAGACAAAGCAGACAAAACTGAGCACTGGATCGGACAGAGCGCGAGAAGACGAGTTCAACGGTGCCTTCGGGTTTTATTGGGCCAGCCCGTGACCTATTTAAATGGGCCGGGCTAGCCCATTGTTAATTAACCCTAATTATATAAGCCTAAGATGGAATCAAGAAGTTTGAAATTAAAGAAAAAAAATGAAGAAGATGACGTCGGCTTTTGGTCACCATCATGTGCCAAGAAATAAATCCCAAAAAAATCCACGTGCTAGAGCACTAAGAAATGAAAAGGGCGAATCATATATTGACATGTGGCGGTGCAAGAGATGAATTTCATTTCAGTTATAACAAATTATCTGGTGAAATGATAGTGTATTAATGAAGAAATGGGAATGACACGTGTCGCAATACCAACGGGCGGATCTTGATCCGCAACTTTTTTTTCCTGGCTTCTGATTGGTCCGAGTGTGTGAAGGCGGATTGAGAATCCATATTTACAGTTTCAACCCTTCTCACCCTATTTATAAACAGACGCCACCCCTTCATTTGGGAGAGTTTTTTTTTCCTTTATTTTTCTTAGTTTAGATTTTAAGTTTTTAGCTTATTTTTTTGTAATAGCTTATTTTTATTTTTCTGCTTATTGTACTCAGCTCTTGTCTCAAGCTTATTAATATGATGTAATAAAAATTGTTTGATGTTTTTTGGAGATCTTGTTTTGCTTAACTTGTGCTTAAATCAATCGTTTCTCCTTGTTTTCGATTAGCTTATTCTATAAGCTGATAATTCGTGCTTATTTTCGTGGCTTATCATTCTCAAAAGTTCTTAAAGGATTAGAAAATGACTCTTATAAGCTATCTCAGCTCATTCGATTCGTTCTCAATCGTTTTTAAGCACTTTTAGAAATAATAAGCTAGAATAAGTTCGAATTTTGCTTATTATTGTGCTTAATTCGTTTTTGTTTGATTAGAAGTTCATATTTTCTTTTAATCTTTGTTTCTAAACAGTTTATTAGGTGTAGTGAGATCTTAAAATGCTAGATTCAACTTTTGTGAGTTTATTGCTTATTCGATTTGTAATTTCACTCGAAAATGTGTTTGGAGCTCAATCTAAATAGTTGTTGTCGATTTTTGTTTAATTAGCGATTTAGTAGTTAAAGTGCTTATTTCGATTCCTTGTTATTGTTTGATGCTTATTGGCACTACATGTGCTTATTGGTTGATTATAGTTTATTCATTTTGGTTCGAGCTTATGTAGTTTGGAATATAGAGATTTTCGTGTCTTATAGTTAATCTAATTTATTTAGACTTAAAATTTGCTTATTTTGTGAGTAAGACTTCTTTTCATTAGTAACTGAGTACGTTTGGTTTGTATAGAATTTACATTGGGCCACATTCAATTTTGTTATGCTTGGATTTTAGGGCCTCGATTGGTTTTTGGATTGAATTTGGCTGTTTTAATTTGGACTTATGGTATACTTAATTTGGGCCTCGCTGGTTTGTCTAAATTCAAAATGGTCAGTGTGATTTAGCTAGTAGTCTAATTGCAAATTAGATATTGTAATAATTGTGTTAACAGTTTGTATGTTTGTGACTTTTTGGTACCGGTCTACTCATGAGGCGAGGAGCTTACGGGTTTATTTAGCTAGACCGACTTTAAATAGTTGTTTTAGTTAAATAAATCGGGTGGTATTCGTTTAATTACGGGTCTCCAATTCAGTTCAATTTTCTATCCCTTTTCAATTAATTAGTGTAGTTTTAATATAAAATGTTTTGCTTTGCTTATTTTATCATTATGAGTAGTGAGTAGTTTATTAGTGCTTGCTAAGTGATTAAGTGATTTGGAATTTAAGTGCGGGTTTTAAAAAGGTTTTAAAAATTAGTAGTCATTAGAATTTTCCAATTTACATACCGTCATGCAATTTAATTACTTGTCATTTATTTTTAAGCATTTTATTTTACTTGTCATTTAATTTCTTGAACCTAAGCCCGCACTTGATGAACATTTCACGTCACTTAGCAAGCATATTAGTCATTTTTATTTTTAGATCATTTTTAGTATAATCTCATAGTTTTAATCTTAGATTTATAATTAGTATAATTTAGCGTGCCTTTTATATGCTTTCCCTTTTAGTAGATTTAGAAACCAAATCAAAAATCTTTACCCATTCAAAACGCGCAATCACGGACTTAACCGATTTTCAATTTGCACTTCGTCGAGGAAAAACGACCCGGGAGGTTTTTGAGACAACTTTGGTTAAAAGTTTGTTTCTAGAACCCGACGGAAAATACTTACTATACTATTATTGATTATCTTCCTTATTATTACGTATTTATATATTATATATATATATATATGTATTAAAAAGGGTGGATCAATTTTTGGCGCCGTTGCCGGGGAAGTGTGTTACGATTATCGTGTTTCGTTCAAAGATTAGCTTTTTGAAGAACCTTCCTTGTGAAGTTATTTTTCTTGTTATAAAAATATATAAAATACAATATATATATATATATATATATATATATTTATTTTTTTTTCTTTTCTTTTATAAGTATAATTATAATATAAAACCAAAAATTTTTAAAAAAAGAAAGAAATAAAAACAAGAAAAACCAAAAAAATAAAAAAAATAAACGTTCCAATAATAAAAAATCACAAGTTGGTAAAAGAACACCAACATATAATACTTTCAACTGAAGTATTATCCATCAATAAGTTCCCAACTCGAATAAAAAATTTAAAAACTTGTCTTTTGTAGGAACTACGACCCGAAAGGAGAAGGTTTTTAATAGCTTCGCGCTTTCCCGCTCCTCCGCTCCTTTGTGCGTTTTTCTTTTAGAGAGCTACCGTGAAACGAGTTGATTATTGGTTTAAGTTGTCTTATCTCATTTTGTCCGTTAATAAAATATGTTGCTTAAAAAACTCGAAAAGCCAAAAATAATCTTCTTTTTCTTCTTATCCATTTAATTCTTTTCTTAACCCTCAATTGTTTAATTCTTATGGCGTCACTCGATCGTCGTTTGAATCCCCTTTACGCGATTAAAGAGTGTTCGTCTTGTGGAAATTTGCACACTAAAGACTGTGGTTGTTCAAAAGGGAGTCTTGAAGACAAGATTCTTGTTCCCATACCCGACTTGTCTCAACGACCCCTTAAAATTGAAAAAATTTGTCTCGATTGTGGAGACCCGGTTCATGGTCTATATTGTCGACAATGTGCTCTAATACGAAAGACATTGGAGGAAGTTTTTCAAGACTTCCAAGACACTTCCAAGTCATCCGATGACGATACTAACTTTGTTAATCAAGAGCCATTCGTTGTCAAACAAGGCCCCGGTGTAAATTCTTCACAAAGTCCTCCACAAATTAACCACAATTGTTGTTACGAGTGTGGTGATTCGTTAGACGATATCTTTTGTCAACGATGTACTTGTAAGTCTTGTGGGAAAGGTGCTCATTATGGTTACAATTGTCCACCGCAAATTCCGATTATCTCTAATCCGGAACCATGCTACAATCAAAACCTTAATGAGATCCTACAAAATTTGCAAAGTTTGCAACAACAATGTCTTTTGGGTACGTGCCAACAATGTGGTTGTAATGAATATGATGGAGTTTGTTTTTATTGTACTGTTGGAAATGGAACACCAATCACTTTTTCAACTCCGTACTCTTCTAACGATTCTCTAAATTTTGCAAACCACCCTCCACAAAATTTTCAAAATTTTCAACAACAATATCCTTGTTATGAAAATTGCGGGGGATCTCATGAAACTTACCAATATCAACCAATGAATGAAGACTATTATCATGAGCAAAATTCTTGCTATGATCCTAATTCTTTTGGTTTTGACCAATTTCAACCCCCGCAATATACCGTCAATCATCCAATCTTCAATGCTCAAAATAGCCTTCTCAATTCTCAAAATAAGCTTATAGAGCAAATGACATCCATATGTGATGTGGTTGGTCAAATTATGCAAAAGAAGGAAGAAGAAAAGCGAATTGCGGAAGAGCAAGCGGCTAAAGCTCGATATTGGAAGATTCCCATTTGCTACGATGATGACGATGACGAAGAAAGTTCCATTCCCTTGAAAGATATTATTACTTTTGGACTTCCTCCGTGTGTTGCAGTCACACCCGTTTTACTAACTGAGGAGCCCGTTGACACTCTCATAATGGAGGATGAGCATCTTGACACTATTCCGGCAACGAAATCGGACGAAGTAATAAAGTCTAGTGTTGAGGAGCTTGTCCCGATCCCAAGTGAGTCTGAGGGTATTTCCGACGGTGTGTGTGATGTGCCTCTTTGTGGTAACCCTACCCCTCTTGAAGCTTTCACATATCACTCTGAGATTGTCGTCGATTCCAACGATGATTCTTCCTCGAGTGATGACAATTCTTTCTCTGGTAAGGACATCAAGTATGTCGATGCATCACCTCCCGATGCTGAGATCGTCAGCTTAGAGGTGGTTGACATTGTTATCCCGGAAGTTGGAGGGATTTAAACTGATATTCTTCTAACAATTAAAGACGATATCCTTCATGAAAAATTGTTGAATGTCAATCTTCTTATTGCTAAGATCAAAGCATTAAAAGATAATCCCACTCCATCTTATGATTTTGTGACCAAGTCTCCCTCCACATCTCCTAACTTTTCTTGGAGGAGACTAACACCTTTGATAATTCTTTACCCGAATCTGAAACTTTTTGCTTTAATCTGGAAGTGATTAGTAGTGGCAGTACCACTACTCGTTCTGATTATTCTCTTCCGGATTATGAAGCTTTCTATCATATTAAAGAGAAGAGTAGTGGCAGTACCACTACTCATTCTGATTTTTCTCTTTCTCAATATTATTCGTTCATCTTTAATCTTTCGATCAATCCGTGTCCTCCTGCCGATAGGAGTGACTGTTATCATGAGGAGTTCGCCGGTGAACTCGCTCACATCATATCTCCACCGGAGTATGATTGTTTCTACTTTAAGAATTAGCCCGATCAGGGCAATTTCATGATGGATGTGGTGGAGGATATTTTTGATAATCCGACAAGAGAACCAAGAGTTCATGTGCCTAATGTTTTGCCCACCCATCCCACCCTTCATCTGGATTTAGATTTCACTCTTTCTAGTGATTCCCTCGGATCCGACCTTGTAGTTTCTTTTCCTTCCAGAACTAGAAACAAGATTTTCTATCTAGGGATATTCATTTGAGTCCAATCCATGATATTTCTATCACCGGATGAATTTTCTTTCTCATTCATCTGTGATCCTCCTTTACCACTGATTGACACTTTGCTTCTATTTTCATCCAAAAATGAGAACAAAGTTGTCAATACTGGTATTCTTGCTTCAGAGGAGAAATCTCCTCTTTCTTCATCACATCGGGGCTTTAAAGCTTCCAAGCTTTCTCATCATAAAAGCCCGATGTTGATTCATGGAGACAACACTCCTAATTTGGGTGTTCGTTATCTCCATTTCTATCCCCCTTGACAAGCTCAAGTATGGGGGGATCGGGTCAAGCTTAGTGACCTAAAACAAGTGCTTCGTGGGTGTCAACCCATGCTTATCTATTCTATCTTCTTTCTTATTTTTAATAAGTGTTTTGTGATGTGTTGAGGCTCGCTTCTTCCATTTTCCCATGTTTTGTGTTTTGTGGTTTATTATCCAGGATTGCCCGGATTTTGAAGCCTCTCGTACTCATGGTTTTGTCCTTCGTTCACTCAAGCTTCAAATCCTCAGCTTCATTTGGGAATCCAATATCCTAATCTTATCGACTAACGTTTTTCTTTTGGCATAATTAATAAACGGCCTTAGATTTACGTAGAGACCCTTCTTAAAACATTAATGACAATGTTTAATTCTAGTATGGGGGGGGGGATCTATCGATTTGATTATGCCTGCAGTCGTTGTTTTCATGTAATCCCGTATTTACCACCAAAATTTCAAAAAAATGAAAAAATTTAAAATTTTTCAAAAATAAAATAAGTGTTTTGTCACAATTTTGACTTTCCTGCTGGGTAGAATAAGAATAAATTTTGACCCGATCGAGCGTGTTGAGCTCTAGCTTGTTACTTAACGTTTAGAAGGTGATTTCGTTTTAAGCTTGGTTTGGGGCAAGTGAAAAGCCGGGAACGATGAATTTATCCTTTTTGGGGGCATTTTAGGATTAAGATGCGTCTTGTTCTATGATCCCTAACAGTTATAAAGTAACGAAAGTCAAATAAGTTAGTTAGTTGCTTAAAAAGAAAAGTACAAAAAAATGAGAAAAAGGAAAAATACAAAAATATTAGTGGTAGTTAGTGAAAATATATAAAAAATGGTAAAAACGGGGCTTCTCTAAACTCTCGATTCTTTAATTCCCCTCGATGAACACTTAGCTACTTTTCGAGGTAATTAGTCGAGGGGGATCGAGATTCTTAGTTTTCTAAGTGCTTACTCATAGCATTGCGTGAGGATACAACAATATCTTAGTATGGGGGATTTTGGTATGTGCCTAAATACATATACCTTTGACCTTTAAAATCGGACTTAAATGACCAAAAACGTACCAAAAATACCTTGTATTTGTATGTTTTCATTTATATTGTGCAGGAAATGGATATCCGACAAAAGGACAAAAAATTAAGAAAAAACGGACAAAACCGAGCACGGAACGGAAAGAGTGTAAAAAAGACAAAGTCAAAGTCAACAAAAGTCAAAGGTCAAAGCCGAAGCCAAAATCGAGGAAATACTTAATGAGCCAACCCGCACCCATCTAATGGGCCGGGACAGCCCATTAAGGTATTTATACCAAGACTACATAAGCCTAAAGCCTTAAAAGCCCAAAATCCTCTTAATTATAAAAAGGCCCAAACTGCCAATGACAAGGCCCAATCACCCCTAACTGTCATTAGTCCCCAAAAGGACTGTGGGTGTAACATGACAAAACATTGAGGGACCATTTCTGCCAAGTCCTCATATCTTTTACACCACAAGGACTTTCGTTGCAATAACACTTATCAAGATAAGGGACTTTGTTTGCCAATTCACCAAACTTTTCCCCTGCACCCCATTCATAACAAAACACTATACATCTTCCCATTTTCTCGCCAAAGCCCTCTACCCCACTATTCATTGTCTTCTTCCCCTACACCCTGCAACATAAGACAAAACATCACTATCCCATCAAACCCCACAACATAAAACGACATTCCATGTTGGCAATCCTAAGAATTTTCATTCGTTGATGGGACTAGTACAAAAATTGAGGGTTTAGATCAAAAGGCTTGGTGAGCACTCATATTGGAGGGTCAAGATTGAGCTTATGAAGTCCTCACAAAAGAAACACAACTAACACAAAGGCTTGAAGACACACTGCCTATAAGAAGACAGAAGAACAGAGAGAGTAGTTTAGTTTTTAGTTGTAAAGTTTACTTTTCAATGTTTTAAATTTATGTTTTAAGTCTTTTAAATTCAAGCTTTGTAATCATCGTTTAAAAGTTAATGCAAAATTTCAAGTTTACAAGTTATTTTCATATTCTGTCTTTTAAAGCTTAATTTCCTATTCACAAACAATTTCTCATAAGCTCATTCAACTGTGTTATTCATTTAAGCTTTTACAAAAGCTTTTTATTACTTTACTGTTTCATTAAGAAAGGAACATGTTTTCAAGAACTTTGGAGCAAGGCAAATTAAGGATGGCCTTAGTTTAGAGCTTATGGGTAAGCTATAGGTATTTCAATAAGCTTGGTTTGTAGGGGTTAAAGTAATTCTTGTCAAAGCTTTTGGACCTTTGTAAGATCTTAATTTTCTCTTTTAAGCTCAATTTTTTATGTTTTACTGTTCAATAGCTTATTGTGCTTATCTGTGCTTATTTTTGGATTATTTATGCTTAATTTTTCTTTTTGATGCTTATTGAATTTAGTTTGATGCATGATTTATTCTGTTTTAGCTTGAATATTAATTTTTAGAATCTAAAGGGGTGTTTGGGTTAAGAGGTCAAACGGGTCAAAATGGTTTAAAATTCCTTTTGGGTCACTTGGCTATCTTTGACAGCACTTTGTAAGTTGTTTTTGATCTATTTTTCCAAGTTTTAAAGTTTTAAGGTTTGTGTTAAATCTTTTTCTAAAAGGGTGTGTTAAACTGTGGTGGCAAAACAGTTTTAATAGCTTATTTGTTAAGAATGTTTAAACAACCATATTGAATGTTGCTTTTGTGTTCTTTTAAGTGTTCATGCAATAGTCAAGTTCTTGTGGTTTACTTTTGTTCTTGTCAAAGACTGTCAAAGAGTTTTTTTTTTGTTTTCGATGCTCATGAAGAAATAAAGAGAGTAAAAGTGAACTGCACTTCAGAGGATACATTGCAGCAAGCATCCACATCTAGAACTCACTCTAACAATGCTCCCATCTATGACTCAGATAGATCAGCTAAGGTACCTAAAGATGAAAATTGTTATGATCATGATATATTCAATATGCTTACTCAAGAAGTGCAGTATACTGATCTTCAAACTGAGCTTGATCGTACGAAACAAAAACTTAAAACTTGCATTATCAAAAAAGAAAAAGAATATGCTACTCTTTGGAATAATTGGTATAAAAAATATGAGGAATGCAAATATGATAAAATTTTGTATGATAAAGCCTATAATGACATGCAAACCAAAATTGAACAGTTGTAAGCTCAGTTGGGAGATCTCAAGGGTAAGAGTAGTGATACTCAATGTGCATCAAATAACCTTGACCCTTTGTCTCAGAAACTAGAAGAAGAGAACGTGTCATTAGAATTTTAGGTTTTGAGTTTTGCCAAAGAAAATGCTCATCTTAAGACCGCATATAAGAACCTGTTTGACTCTATCAAAGTGACACAAGCTCAGACCAATTCAATAATTGACTCTTTGCAAAAATAATTGTATGACACCATCTATGAAAATGCTAAGCTAACAGCCCAGTTATTTGATAAGGTTTCTGAACCAAAAGACACCACAAAAGGTATGAGAATGAATACTATGTTTACAAAGCAATCAATCTTGGGAAAATCACCTTCTTCTTCTTATAAACCAAAACTTTATTCTGTCACTCCTTTTACAAAATCCTTGGTTCTCCCCAAAGTTGATAAGACGAATGCTTTGTCCAAACCAATCACTTCAAACTAGGTACCTCCCACACGAGAAACAAAAGTTGTATAAACTGGTAATGTGATTGCCCCTAGAATCTTTAGGACTAATCCTTCTAAGACCTCTAGGGTAGATAATGTTGTTCCTAACAAACCCGTTAAAACAAGCGTTATGATAAAAACCAATCACTGTTTCACAACTATATATTATTCATAAGCAACAAGCTAATTCTGACTCAAACGGTTTTTCTTCTACCAGAGTAAACAACACTGCTAACACTAGAAGACCACATCCTAGGAGCAATTCTATTTTCGAAATGAAAAATCTGAGGTTATTTGTGCTACATGTAAGCAATGTCTAATTACCGCTAATCATGATGATTGTGTGCTTCAGTATGTGAATGGCATGAAATCTAGAAAGAAAAACCAAAGTGCTAATGTTTCAAAAAGTGCAAATCAAAAGAAACATAAGGCTGAGGTCTGGAAACCAAAGAATGTAGGGTCCAAAGAAGGATTTGCTTCACCTAAGCCTAGTAAACCTAGATCTTGCCTTAGGTGGTCACCAACTGGAAGACTTTTTGACCTTAAAGGAAAAATAATCACGTCTAGTGAATCTGAGAGTCAATCTGACTGCTCTAAAGGTGATAATGCATGTACTTCTAACCCTCAGGAACCGATCAGAAAACGGTTTCCAAGTTCAACTTTCTCTATGACAGGTTGTCAAAATTGGTTTGATACTCTGCTAATCCCATTGCTTTCCGAGTATAACCTGAAAGACAAAGAAGATCATGGAGACAATGAATGTGACACTTGATGAGTTTTCAGAAATGGTTTGCTATTAAATGACAGATAACAACCCGATCTTCAAATAAAAGGAAAATGTACGTGTCAGTGCGTTTATCCTTAACAACGAAAAGAGAAATCTTTTTGGTCTTGAGCTAGTATCAAAACATTCAAAGTTTGTTAGCTCAAGTCAATGGCTTGTAATCAAATGTCAGATTGCAACCCGTTCTTCAAAGAAAAAGGGAGTGTACGCTTCAGTGCGCTTTACCTTAAAAAGAAGAGAAATCTTCTTGTTTTCACTTCAGTAGATATGATAGTCATGACGTCGATGGTAGAGTTGGAAAGTCTATTCGGTCATTTGTTCGACGAATTATCAAATGGAGAAAATCAAGTTGTTTCAAAGTCTTCCGATGTTACTACTGCTGATGCATTCGATAAACGTCAACAACAACAAGATTCAACTTCATCTACTTCATCTCTAGCAACAACTATCTCCGCTGATGGAAACTTCGACTTGTAAATATTTTTTATCTTTCTCTTTATTTTGATTTATAAATATGTTGAAAAAGAAAATACAAAAATATAAAACCAAGAAAAACAAAATATAAAAATATAAAACCTATAAAAACAAAATACAAAATCAAAAAATTTCAAAAATACAAAAAGAATCTTCTCCGACATGTCTCTCGACAATCGATAACATTTGCGCACCTAGAAATGTTGATTAATATTAACACAGGTGAATAAATGAAGTTCGAGCGAGAGTTTCAAATGCTTTCAAAACATGTCCTTTCATTTTTTTCTCTACGACTTCTAAGTAAATGTCAGCTTAGGACTCGGTCTCCAAAGAAAGGAAAATGTTCATTTATGTACATTTATCCTAAACAACGGGAAGCTCATATCTTCTCGGTCTTGAGCAAAGTCATATAAACATTCAAAGTTTTGAATGCTCAAGAGAAGTTTTAAGGAAAATGATGGTAAATAAGATATATCTCACATATTTTCCTGTTGAGCACAATTTTTCAAGATATTCTCAAAAAGAAAATTTCAAATTCTTTCAAAATTGTGTGCTCAACAAACTCCCACTCCAAGTTTTCAATCTATTCTATAATTGAGGGGGAGTATAATAATATGATTCATTCTGCATGCACTCCTGTTCTCCCCAGACTTTGTTAGGCTCATGTGAATTCCGGACATTAACTTGTTTTTAATTCACTAATTGTCAAAAATTGTAAACACATATGCAATTTTTGAGGGGGAGAATAGTGATTAAAATGTGATCAATACGGATTAATAATGGATAAGATCTCTTGAATTTAAGTGCGTCCCCAAACCTCACATGTGCAAAACTCTTTCATAATATGGCGCATATGTGTAGGGGGAGCTTTTGGTGATATAAAAAACTATCAATGTGTTATAAATGATTTCTTGAACACATTGATTGATTTTTAATTGTTTTATGACTACTATGGAAATACCAAAGACCGACCAACTGTTGTTTCTTACGGTGTTATAAGGCAATTAAGAATAGGTATTTTGTTTCATGATCCTGCCAGAACCGGAGGGAACACTCTAATAGATAGAATAGAAGTCCTTAGGTATGATTGAAAAGACGGATTAAGTGAGAATTGGGAAGAATGTTATCCAAGGTATGAGTTATCACCAAAACAAACCTAACATGGTGATAATGAGAACCGATGGAATAACATATGAAGGAGTTGAATAATGAAAACGAATAGTAAGGATAAAGGAGGTAAAGAAAGAAGCCTCCAAATAACCTTAGGGCAGAAACCGTGTCAATGTACTAATCTATCGGTAAACACAAAGATGATATCAGATATTGAAACAAAGACATCATAGACCCAGTGTATGCAATGCATAACCACTCCTTAGCCACACAAGGTCTCCTAAGAGCACTTGTTTTTCATTACACCACGAAGTAAAATAGCTTTTTATCGACTTTCTCATTCCGAGATCGTTGATATTGAAAAGGTGGCAGTCCGCTCCAGCCTCCGATCACCAAATAACAAAAATGCACTTATAAGTCAGAGCCAATCGAGAGATCATCAAAAAGTACTTCATTAGGATAACGTTCTGCCAATAAAACCACTTTATTGAAACATCAAGTTCACCAAGCTGTTATCAATAGTCTCTACGCATTTATCCAAGTGATAATAGCCAGAACATCAGAATGATAACTCTTTATTATTTACAATACGATGGAAATCCTACCCAGAGTCAACATCCAAACAGCTCCTACGGTAGGTACTTGCAAGATTCTAAATGAATCAAGCTTGAGGCCGTCAATTGTGATATCGATTTTGGATCTAGTACGATAGACGACTCAATCAGAAAGATGAGTAACTATCTTATACACTCCTTATCCTGCTGTCAGCTTTAGACGTTATGATACTGAGAACAATCAAGTACGATGATCTAATGCTCTTACATTAAAAGAAGAAAAATCCAACACTTAGAGCAGGAAACCCTATCCGAAGAGGTTCTTCAAATTAGCCTACCTGATCACATGTACAATATTTAGTACAGTAAAATGGTCCTTTTACGGAACCCGGAGCTAATGTAACCTGAACATCAGAATGAATGACAAATGCCATATTTCGTCCCTATATCTGCTTTTATTACTAACATTAAAATTTTAGGATAAGTGACTTGTGTTATACATAGAACCATAATCCGAGCTGAGTCAAGATTCACCACCTCATGCTCAATCGACAAAGATAAATACATGATAAAAGCTCAAGTATATATGCTAAAGCCTTTCGCAATCTTTGATATACAAGCACTTACTCAAAAGAGCATTATCGACAAGATTACCAAGCAATAAAAAATAATCATGTCAAATGAAATATTGAGGAGATATGATTACAAGCTTTCAAAGACTTAGCATGAGGTGGAGACAACAAATCGCGAAGGCGTCATAAAGAATCAAAAGATAAGATTTTTCAATGATCATCAAGATAAAGTCAAGGCTAAAACCAAGATAATCAAGAGTAAGATTAAAAGATATCAAGTCCCCCAAAGATCTAAGTTCCAAATCACATGCATGAAAAAGGAACTTTAAAAAATTCCCCAAAAATACAAGGCTTCAGAGGACTCGAAGAGTCACAAAAAGGATCACCAAATGAATGACTACCCTTAGGGGAGATTGTTAGCCGTTTATTATGTAACGTGAAGGGTAATCATATATTCTCGAGACTTGTATAGGAAAACATAGTTTACGGGAATTCATTTAAGCTAATTGGGCCTAGGTGTCGGGCTAAAGCCTATTAGTTTAGCCCAAGATAAAGCCAAACGAAACAAGGGTCCATGTCTCGATGTAAGTAAAAAATACAACCCTCCTCAGCATGCTAGGAGGGTATTGGGTTCTCATTTTCCTCTTTAGTGAATCGGTCCATTTTTCTTTCTTTACTTGTCTTTCACTCTCTAGTTTCGTTTCTCTCCTCTAAGATTTTTCCTTTTATTTTTGGTGTTTTGATGTGATGAATGATAATCCCTAACAATAAGCTTGACGAAAATGTGATTTTCGGGATTTTTTGTCGAAATAATGTGAGTAATTGTGAAATGGTAGAAATTAAGGTTTAAAAACTTGAAAAACCGTTGTAATAAAACAATGGGTCGAGTGTCAAAATTTCGTAAAAAGTCTATAACTTAGAAAATTTTTCTTAAAACCTTGATTTTGATTTATAATAATTCAATATTATTATATTATTATTTTTAATAGGTCGACTAAAAGTAGAAAAAGATAATTTTTCCTCAAAACCCCCCCCATTTTCTAAAATTTTAGCGTAAACAACAGTTTCATTACGTATAGTATAAATGGGTATATTTATGTAACTAAATGTAACTGAATGGACATATCGAAGTATATTTTATAAGTATTATTATAAAGAAATTACATCTTTACTTAACTATATTGCTTAAAATAGAAAAAGTATATCTATACTGAGATAGAGTTGGGAAATTATAGGGAATCATTTGAAGTCAAGTCATCAACCATCACAAACAAAGATGGACAACCACTAAAACATTAAAGATAAACCGTACCAACATGCATTTTGACCTCTATGACAATCGAAAACCTGAAAACTGTTTTGAAATAACTGGATTAAAATGGGAAATTAACTGGACTAAGGTACGGTGTGCCGGACGTCGATTCGATTTGCTTTTGTGATACTGAGTTGCTGGTTAGGCCTTTTTTGCTTGAGTGAGTTTTCTCGATAGCGCCTATTTTTATTGTTTTTTTTTCCGTTAGGGAAAATGATTACTCAAATGTGATTTTGCACTGTTTTTGAAGCGTGGGCGAAACTTGGTTTTGTTTTTGGGACAATATATGTACTTTATGAATGCTCATGTGAATATTATGTGGTTTAAAATTTGTACTTGCATGCAATCGAGTAAGCATCGGCAAAGTAAGGATTGGCAAAGATTTGTCATGTCCTATTGAGTGGTCCTGCCCTAAACAGTTACTCCTTCTGTTAGGCCTAGTAAGGTTGCGTAATTGACATAAAAGGTTTGCGTTGTCCAAGAGCATTATGATATGCTGGTTGTGACTAACGGGGATGCTAGGTCTTGGTACATGATTAACGAGGATGCTAAGTCATGAGTTTGTTTGCATATATTCACTGTCATATAGCACTATTGTCTATTGTTGAAAATATTAGCACATCGACTGGGTTTTGAATCAAACCTACAAGCTCACCAACATTATAGTTGACGTTTTTTGAGTATCATTTCAAGTGAAGCAAAAATGCATCGCTTAAGGATAATTTTGTAATATCGACTTTAAGTGCATAATGTATGTATCATGATTGAGAGGTCTTGCATTTGAGTATGTTTATGGATTAAGTTTTCTTGAGGAGTTGTAGGATCAAGGATGTATGAACCCCTCCGTGGCTTATGATTGTAATAAGTGGCGACTTATGTGATGTGTTCTTGAATTGGGGACATCACTTCAAGGTGGTATTGATGTTGATGGTCATACATGGACAGCTTTTTCATTTATGCACATAGTATATTCTCTGATTATTTATTCTTGTGGTGATGATTGGAACATTATGTTTCATTCCCGTGTTTTCTGCCTATGACGGGGTGTGAACAGATTGGTAAAATCCAGAGCCCAGGCAATAGAGAAACTAGTTGGTTTGGCCCTAGACTATAACCTAGGAACTTGCAAATCGTATGCGTCATCGAACTAACTATGTGCGTGGTGTTCCACTTATACATGCTTATGTGGTTATATAGTATATAGTACTAGTTAAGTCATTCACTGAAATATGTGAGCCTAATACTTAGTACAACTAGGAAAGGATACAAGTATAAATACGGTGGCCAAACAAATTAATACACGAATCACTCCTCACGCATTTTAGTATAATCGTCTACACAAATCGTGATATACCTTAGGACCGTATTATTGTTTGGTATAGTAAAATTACGTTAACCAATATGTATTTTACTGTCCCACCCTCCATTAAAATTACCTAGTCCTCCCTCGTTTAGAAATGCCGAGCGCCAAGGAAGACGAATACGAAGTGCTGGCCAGAGCAACTACGCAACCACAAGTGGGTGAGATGACAGGTGGATGGACTGGTAGAGGTGGTGGTAGAACTAGGGGTCGATCTGGTGATCAGAGTGATGGTAGGAATGATGGTCAAGGGTATGCCAAGTAGGTGGCAAGGTAGTGAGGTGATAATGGCGGTGTTGACGGAGTCTCCCGACTTCTCCACCCTCATTGCACATCATTTGCAAATTACGACCCACTAATTACCCAAGTATTAGGCGACCAATGGTAGAGGTCAAGGGAATGGTAGGAATCAAAATGACGATGCCGCCAATGACAACACCCAGGGTAATGTTAGTAGGGGTTGTACCTATAAGGAGTTCTTAGCTTGTAACCCAAAGGAGTCTGATGGTAAGGGAGGTACGATAGTTTATACATGTTGGATTAAGAAAATGAAGTCAGTTCAATATATGAGTGGGTGTATTGATAGTCCAAATGGAGAATATAGCACTGCTGGTTATTTTTTGGTAAGGCAGCCTTACATGGAGGAGACACTTAAATCCGCACACCGAGGTTTATAAGACCCGCATTAGGTATGTCTTGGGAAGACTTTAAGACTTTAACTAGAGAGGAATTTTGCCCTAGTAATGAGATACAAAAGCTGGAAACTGAGTTGTGGAATCACGCCATGGTCAGGGCTGGCCATGCTGCGTATACTGATAGGTTTCATGAGTTGGCTAGGTTAGTTCTTCACTTAGTAACCTTGGAAGGTAAGAAGATTAAGAGGTATGTGTATGGCCTTGCTTCACAAATTCAAGGAATGGTGGCAGCAACAGAGCCAAAGACCATCCAAAAGGCTGTGCAGATAGCTGGCACATTAACTGATGAAGCCCTTAGGAATGGATCCATCAAAAGAACCCTGAGAAGAGAGGAAATGGAGGGGAACCTAGCAAGGATAGGAATGTGAGAGAGAACAACAAAAGGACTAGAACTGGAAATGCCTTTGCTACAACCACCAACCTTGTCGGGAGAGAGAACATGGGTACGGTACCCAAGAGTACCACCTGTAACACCCATCATCTACATTGGGCGCCTTTTCACACATGTTTCAACTATTACCGCCCATGTCATTTTGCTAAGGATTGTAGAGTGGTGCCTAGGAATGTGAACCCCATAAATGCTATTAGGGCCTGTTACAAGTGTAGGAGTACCGATCATGTTAAGTCAGCATGTCCTAGGTTGAATCAGGCTCAGAGGCCAGGGGTAAACCATTAGAACCAAGTCGTGGCTGTTAATAGGGGTCAGGGTCGTGGGAACCAAGGGAATCAGACAAGAGGTAGAGCATTCATGTTGGGAGTAGAGGAGGCTCGCTAGGACCCAAACATCATGACGGGTATGTTTACCTTATTTGACTCTGGTGCCGACTATATCTTTGTTTCCACTACCTTTATACCTCTAATAGGCATACAGCCCAGTGATTTAGGTTTCGGTTATGAGATTGAGATAGCTAGTGGACAGCTAGAAGAGATTGATAAGGTTATTAGGGGGTGAAAATTAGAAATAGAAGGTCATGTGTTTGACATTAACTTGATACCCTTTGGAAGTAGGAGCTTTGATGTGATCATAGGAATGGATTGGTTGTCTGACCATAAGGCTGAGATAATTTGTCATGAGAAAGTATCGAGGATACCACTGCTAGATGGAAAGGTGCTTAGAGTATTAGGAGAGAAACCGGAAGGAACAGAAGCAAAAAGAGATCATAGTAGTGAAAGATTTTTCCAAGGTATTTGATGACATCAAATAACGTCTATTTTATAGCATCATTTATCCCATGTAATTACCCTATTTTGTATAATTATTGCAAAGAATTGTTACTTAATCGTTTGTATAAGAGAGTTGCATTAATTATGGAGTACTTGGTGAAGTTATGCTAAAAGGCATGCATTTTAGAGCTTAAATGAAGTGTTCGAGAAATTCTAGTGATCTGACAGCCAATACGCCGTATTATTCTAGACCTATACGACGTATCCAAGACATTGAGGAATCAAAAGACCATTGCCTGAATTTGAAGAATATGTCGTATCCATCAAGAAGATACGGCGTATCCGTGCCTACACTTTACAAGAAACCACGAAGACATAAAAACCAATACGCCATATCCAGGAGACATCAATACGCCGTATTCAAAATATAGTAATAAAATATTCTAGAAGATATCAAATGTGGTCCTTACTCCAAGAAATCCCCAATACGTCGTATCCCACATTGCTCGATACGGCGTATCGACCTGTTTCCAGACTCTATAAATTGACGACCCAAAACTCAGTTTTAGGCATGCAAGTGAATTCCTAAACCACCAAGTCGACCGAGAGACGATCAGAAGAGCATA
>BQNB010000565.1:145848-166757 GCA_026074375.1 Tanacetum coccineum | reverse complement strand
TTTATAACACTCGCGCTCACAATCTAGTAATTGATAGTTCATGATAATAGGCTCAGTGGGTTATCGCTACTTAGGAAAACCTAAGTGTACATTTTATACAATGATCCCAAATAGATCATTGTATAAAATGTACACTTGCGTCCAATTTGTAAAACAAAGCATGTTCTCATCCCAAAGATGTAAATCATTTAAATAATTATAAAACATGGGGCTATGAACTCACCTTAGAAGGTAGTCCTCTGATTGATATTATATATCCAAGCAGGTAGTGAATCACACCGTCAATTACCTAAGTAAATACGGTCAAGTCTTAGTCTACATATTTAGGCTAACGACTCAATGTATAAACTATAACAATTTCTAGTTTATATATACTGTTATCACTTGTGTGGTGGTGTACACGTTTATTGTATTCGTTTTCCTCGTTTGCTCTTGGGAAGGTGTACGACTATATACTTTTAAGTTTACAAGGTGTTTAAGTATTAATAATAAATACACCTATTTATCATTCGCGTGACTTTAGTTATATAAGTATCCGTATTATATCACGACTAGTCCGATACCATAAGTGTTTATTTAAATCACTTAATTATATAAAATACCCTTAGGTTTTCATTATTGGCAAAAACAGTCCTTATAGTTTAAAATAGAATATTTACCGTTTACACCCCTGAGTTTCCATATTGATACGTTTAGTCCCTCTATTTTACAAAAATTACATTTTAGGTTCTTATGAGTTCCAAACAGTCCCTTAAGTTCAGGAATGTCAAAAACAGTATTATTAATACACTAGCAGTATTAACAATATGCTAGCAGTACTAACTCTGCTAGCAGTACTAACTTCTGCTAGCAGTACTAACTTCTTAAGCCTGGCAGTATTAACTTCTAATTTAGCTCGTATCATACAACCCATTAGTGAGTTACAAATTCGTTAGAGTTTGTTTGAGCTCGTGTTGGACACAAGACGCGGCTATGGTCTTGCTAACTTATTTCGACATATCCCAAACAACCCTAGTTCGCATATACTATAGTGTACACATCCTTTATTGAGCAAGACGAGTTGTTAAGTATTATGATACGTGACATGAAAGTGTTTCCGTTTCCAAACGAGTTATCAAACCTCTCGGTTAAATATTTTACGTGTGCATGTCATATTTAAACATTCATGCTTATACACAAGATCTTTGTTACGTGCCTTATGGCTTTTGGTTCACCACACAAGTCTATATATGTTGTATATTGTAAGACGTGGACATGGGTTGTGTCATGCTAGGCACGACCCATGTTTAGCTTGTTAACACATAATAACCGTGCCTTATGACACATGAAGCAAACATGAAACTTGAATATGAACGTAGGCTAAGACACTTACAAGGGTCCTAGCTTCTTGAACGTGTGTGTCGTGTAGTCGTGTGGAAACTCGACTTGTATACCCCAAGCCTTAGTTTAAACCGAATCTTTCTTGCTTTCAAACCCTTAAACGTATAACCTTAGCTTGATGATTACTAGTGTGATGTCGTGTTTGTGTGGATAGTGTCTCGGCTGTGGTGATCCGAAACAAGCAATAAGGTTGGTTTTTGCTAGGATGTTGTTAAATGTGTGAATGTGGAAACACTCTTAGTTGTAAGTCTCTATATTTATAGGAGGATTATCTCCATACCACTTCTTAAAACCATGTCCCTTTGCTAGCTAAGAGTAGTAGTTTAAGTACACGTGTTGGTGGTTTTTAAGGTAGTTTAGGCTTTCTTAAATACATGTATTAATGAGTTTTGTGATGTACAAGATTATGCAAGATTTTCTTGGGTGGTTTGTGTATATGCCGCGGGTATCAAGGCATAAGAGGGAGTAAAATGGTTATTAACCATTGGGAAATAGGCTAACTAGGAACATATTGTACATGTTTTAATTAAACATCGGTTGTACAAGTACTTAGGGATCATTAGGAGATTTTCTAGTTCTTTAGTCCCCTCATTCGGCCAACATAGGCTTTTAACACAAGAATTGATTTAATTTTGTGTTTAAGGTTTAACAGTGGGTATTGGTTTGAGTCTAGGTATTTTCGGGTGTGTCTAAATGTATTTTATTGCGAAACATAAGCCCTTTTACGTGACCAACAAAAATAAAACGCGCAAAGTCAATAATTTTCTTCTTAATAATCATATAACACTTGCTTGACGTAAACCTTAATTTATTTGGTGACCGTTTACGTTAAATGATTTATTTCTAGTCTACGCGATTTAGCTTAAAAGTTAAATTAAAAGTAAACGCGTATCAGACTAAAATAAACAGTGACAAATAATAGGAGTCGTAAAATGACCTTAAATTGAGAAATGTTACAGTAACTTCATCGCTCGAGTTATGCCGTAACACAATTTATGCCTGGAGAATGGAAGCCCACGTAAGCAAGGTTACGGCGTAACACTTACATACCCGTTACGGCGTAACACTTTCGATACTTATAAATAGAGCCCTCATTCGGCTCATTCAGCATCACTCCTTCCACCACAATACCAAAAAGCGAACAAGGCATCCTGACTACGAAGAAATCCACCAGAAGTCCAAGGGAGTCATCACTAAATTGTATTTTTGTATTTAATCGTTCAAAAAGCATACTATAAGGATTATGAGTTTTCTATCCAAGATTTCCTTCATTAATTCTTGTTGTACTGTTACCATGAGCGGCTAAGCACTTCTAGTACTGGCCTAGCTATGTATTTACTACTGTTATGTTGAATATTTCCTGTTTAATTATGGTTTTATTAGATATCCTTATAGCCTGTCATTGATCCCTGGGTTTTGGTAGTGTTGAGGGTGGCTTAGATCCTGTTAATTCTGTCATTAGGCGGATGATATGTGAGAAATCACATATCCTTTTTATATCAAAAATAACCCTTAAATGATTAAATTGTGTAAATTATGCTTGTATATTGCTTGTTTTGTCATTTGTGATATGTAGGTACGGATATTGCAAAAAATCACAAGAAAACGGTCAAAACCGGACAAACACGAACACGAGAACGGATAGAGTTCACAAGAGCCGAAAAGTTTCTAGCAAAGGACAACAAAGTTAACCTTGGTCAACAATGGTCAACCAACAAAATGACAAAACCCTTAAAAATTCCCAAAATAACCTAAATGTTAAACCAAATTTCACTAAAAGCCCTAAACCCTAACACCGTTAGTCCTTTTATTACCTTTTTATTAAAGAGATAACAGTCGTTATCTCTTATATAAACCTAAAACCAATTATAATCGACCCATTCCTTTTTAATAAAACCATGGCCCAATCCTTTTTACCCGGGCCTAAATCAAACCCACTCAGTCAAACAAAGTTATAAAAAGAAAAGAAAAGGGCGCGGAATCTATTTTACTATTCATCGTCGTTCTCCTCCATTTACCCTGTCAAAAACAAAGGGTAAAATGCAATTGACGTGGCCAAAAGAAGATTCCAAGTACTAAGCCACAACTTAGCAAAGCAAAACATCACATCTCAGCTATGATTGGTCAAGAAGGATAAAGGAATGACACGTGGGCTCCTAACAAACACACAAGAAGTGGAAAATTACACTAAATCCAGTGTAATAAAAGCACAAAGCCTCTGACACAAGGAATTGCCACGCTGCAATACCGTTGTGCTCAACACTTTGATGCCAACGATATAGAAAGAGTTAACAAATGATTGCAAGAATAGAAGGGCAAAGATTTAGAGATCAAGGAGGAGCGTGTAAGGGCCTGGAAACCTCCTCTCTTGCCTATAAAAGGAGCTCAATCCTCACTCATAGATATAGTTTTTAGTTTTGAAAATAGCTTATTTTTATGTAATTTTTAGCTTAATTTCTTTTCATTTAAATGTAATTTTCTTCTTGTATTCAGTCTTAATATCAATAAAAGTTCGTTTTCATAATGCTTCTTTTTACTTCCATGTTTTTACTTAAATGCATAATGGTTTTAAAAGCTCTTTTATACTCTGACAAAGCTCAATAAGCTCTCAAATTCATTTATAAACTTGCTATACTCTCAGTTAAGTTCTCAAAACATAACTGGGCTTTATTCAAACAAACTCACCCCCTAAATTTACCTAAGCTTTGGATAAGGATGATAAGCCAATTCGGGAAGGGCTTATTGGACCCCACCAGCTTTTTCTAAACCAGCTGGAGCTTGTTGATTTAAGCTCATAAGAGCAGACACCTCTATTTAGCTGAGGCGTGAGGTACATTTCTCTCTAAATTTTGATTTCTACCTTATTTTGCATATCTTAGCTTATTCCTTCATATTAGCTTAAAAGTTGCTTATTATTTGCTTAATTCTGTTTAAACCTGCTTATTAATGTTTTTTATAGTTGTTAGATGCTTATTGTGCTTAATGTTATAGTTTAAATCTTAGTTTGCACAATTTTGTTATAAAACAGTTAAAAAAACCAAAAATAGTAGCATAGTTAAGTAGCTTATTAATCTGGCTTATTTGATTGCTTATATTGGTTCATTAAGTTTGTTATAAGATATTTAATATCTGGATAATTTGATTTGTGATCATTAAATCGCATTTTGATAAGCTGAATTTGGATTTAATAATTATAAAAGGGTGTTTGGGACAGTAGGTATAATGGGTGAAAATGGGTCAAAACTTGCTTTGTGCTTTTGAGTCAGTTTAGATTAGTTAAAAGTAGTCATAAAAGTCATTTTGTTTATGTTTTTAAGTGAAAAATATCAAAATAATTGGTTATACAAAGAGTTGTTTAAATCTGAGAACATATAGCTTATTATATAAGCTTATTTGATTAGACTTGTGATTTTTGTGAGATTTTGATGCTTATGTGTTTGTTTGTTTGCTAAAACAAAGTCCATAAGACCTGCATTTATTGACTTGTGTTTTGCCATTCCTGTCAAAAAAATTTGCAAAGTGTGAAAAATAGAAGAAACAGCTTTTTGATTTGCTTATTTTGGCTTATCCTGTAATTCAAACTTCTTTTTTATTGTTGTTATGTGTTCTTTGATGTTTAAACTTGATCTGTTTGTTGGTCTCATTGCCATAAGGTTCTGATTGTGTGCTTATTTTTAAGCTCCAAATTGGTAGTTTGCAAATATTGAAAATTTTACTAAGTGTTATATCTGTGTGAAATTACTTTTTCATCAAGCTTTTTCTTGGCTTATAAGTTTTTCAAACTGTTTTCTAATTGAGGATTTAAGTAGCTTTTTGGATAAGCTGTAAGGGCTTATAAGTTGTTTAGCCATAAGGATCCATCTTTAAGCTTATTTTTAAGCTCAAAATTGCCTTTTGTGCTGTTTGGTATGCCTGTTTTTAGCTATTTTGCTCTTTTGCTTATTTTTTCTTATATGCTTATTGTTTCTGTTTAAGTTAGGCTTAGAATTGCTTATTAAGTTAGTTTAAGTTCATGTTAGCTTATTTCTTTTAAGGTAGAACTTATTTGAGCTTCTTTGCATCTTAGTTTAAAAATCTTAAGTATTTAAGCTTTTAGAGAATCTGTCCTTTTAGCTGCTTATTTTTGTGCATCTATGTTTATTTAGTGTAGTTGAGTGCCTGTCCTAGCTTATTTCTCTTTTAGCTTTTAAAATTAGTTTTATAAAATAGATTTTTATTATAAAAAGTAGTTAAAAATAGTTTTCTGAGTTTTTATCATATTTTTTTACTTTCTAAGTTAGAATGTCACTTTTCAAATTTTTAGGTATTAAATTGCTATTTTCCTATAATTTTAAATTAGAATAAAATTAGATTTTAATTCACAAAAAAAAATTATTAAAAAGCCAAAAAAATATAAATCTTTTAGAGTTTTTTGTCATTTTAGAGATTTAGTAAACTTAAGTTTGCATTTTTAAAAGCCTTAAAATTTGATATAATGATAATTTAGACCGCGGTTTTAGGATTCCCTTTTGCTTTTAAGTTTAATTTTCAGTGCCCTTAATAGTTTTTCGTTTAAATTGCCTTAATTTTCCCATAGAATTAGAATCCCAATCAAATTTGTCCCAATCAAGCATCGATTCTCATAACGACTTTTGAATTTTCATTGCTTTCCTCATCGGGGAAACGACCCGGGAATCATACTCACTTGATTACTAATAATTGTTGATTTTTATTCCTTACTCTCTATCTTTATATATTATATATTATAAGTATATCTTATATTTATATTTATATATTATATATTATAAAAAAAGTGTAGATCAGAAGCGATCAGTTTTTGGCGCCGCTGCCGGGGAGGATTGTCTACGATTGTTGAAGCCGTTTGAAAATTTGTGTTTGAAGATCCTTCCGAGTGAAGTTATTTTGTTTATTTTCATAAAAAAAATACAAAAAGATTTTTCTTTTCTTTTATTAGTATAAATAATATAAAAAATATAAAAAAAATTCAAAAATATAAAAAAAAAGAAAAACCAAAAAATATAAAAACATTGTCCATAAAAAAAAATTCATCAAGTTGGTAAAAGAACACCAACAAATAATACTTTCAATTGAAGTATTATCCATCAATAAGTTCCTGAACCAAAGAATCAAAAACTTACCTTTTGCGTCCTCTCCTCGCGAACCGTAACGGCCACCAAGTTAAACAAACTCCTTTGTGCATTTTTCTTTAGAAGAGTTACCGAGAAGCGAGTTGATTATCAGGTTTAAGTGTCTTATCTCATTGTCTGTATTTAAAATTTATTGTGAATACATTGTTGAAAAACCAAAAAAAAATTAAAAAACCAAAAAAAAAAAATTAGTATAAATTTTCTTTTACATTTTAGTGCATGCGCACTCATTCTCAATCTCGTAATTCTAACCGTCAACAACAACAAGTCCGGACCGGACTTTTGATGAGACGCATTTAATCTTGTTGAACCTATTGAAAATCAAGCCCCTCCCGTAGTTACGATGGATGATACTCGTACTATGGCTCAATTGCTCGAAGCACCCACTATGGGTTACGAGGACGCCATCATTGTGCCCGAAATCACCGGCGGACAACTTTGAGCTTAGCACGGTATGCTTACCTTCTATCGAAAACAACCGAATTTCCTATCGTACATGACAAAGAAGACACCCATGCTCACATACCGTTATTTCAACAAGAATCACTTCTACGATGAAGTTCCCTAACGTCCCCGAGTACGTCGGTAAAGGCTTTATGCTTTTCCCATTTCTCTCGAGTGGCCAGCCCGGATTTGGCTTTGAAAAAAACCACCCTTGATCGAATTCACACATGGATGATCATGATTCGAAAATTCAACAACACAATTTTCCCTCCTTCCAAACAAAAAACTTCGAAATGAATATCACGAGATTTCTACAACGATTTGATGAAACTTTTTACGAAGGCATGTGACCGATTCAATGATCTTCTTCGGGCATGCCCACATCATGGAATTTCGGAGTTACATCAACACCGATACTTCTATAAATCTTTTGAACTCTAATATCAAATTCGTTGAATTCCGCCGCGGGTGGTAACTTTTTGGATAAAATGCCCCGTGATTGCCTAAGAATCATTGAAAGCAAATCCAAAGTTCGTAATTCATGCAACAAACTGGTTGTTGCCAAAGTAAGTTCGAGCTCTTCTACCCCCGGTATTTCTCTCGATGTTGCCGAACTTAAATACATGGTAAAAGCCTTACTTTTCACTATAAGAAAACCCAAACCCAAGCATTTGCTACCCATGAAAGCGGTTCGAGGAAAGTTGTGTTTACTATTGCTGAGGATATCTTATTCTACCTGAAATGCCCTTCCACCGATGGCAACATTTATCGTGATAATATTCAAGAATTTATTTCCCAAGCTACAACTGCTAATTTCAATCAAGAAAATACCGGTTACCGAGCACCGATTGCTAATCAAATTCGACCTTGGATTTCCTCCCCGTTCAAGCAAAACCAAGGAAATAACCAAAACCGTTACAACCAAAACCGGGGGAATAATTACAACCAAATCCAAATTTATCGACCTCCGATTAATCAACCCCCGGTTCACCAAGCTCCACCTTACTAAGCTCCAACTCCGCAAACACAAGGTGTGACAAAAATATTTTTGAAGTTTTTAGGTCCCGTTTAGGATTCTCGTTTTGCGTTTTTAATTAAAATTTGTCTTACCTTAATTGTTTTTAAGTTTTTGCTTTAATTTTCTCGTAGTTTTAAATAACCAATCATAATCTTGCTCCATTCAAGCATTGATTCTCATAACGCCTCTCAACTTTCAATTGCATTCCTCGTTGGGGATAACGACCCAGGAATCATACTCCCGGATTACTACAATTGAGATTTTTTGATTCTTACCTTTTTATTTATATATTTATAAGTATATTTTATATATATTTATTATATATTAAGGGTTGGATCTCAATCTGTCAATTTTTGGCGCCGCTGTCGGGGAGGATTGTATACGATTGTTGAGCCGTTTGACAATTTGTGTTTGAAGATCCTTCCGTGTGAAGTTATTTTGTTTAATTTCATATAAAAAAAATACAAAAACATTTTTCATTTCTTTTATTAGTATATATATAATATAGTATACATTTTTTTTTAAAATCCAAAAACTTAAAAACATTGTCCATATAAAAAAATAATAAATAAAAAAATTACCAAGTTGGTAAAAGAACACCAACATATAATACTTTCAACTGAAGTATTATCCATTAATAAGTTCCCGAACCAAAGATCAAAAACTTGCCTTTTGTGTCACTTGCGACGTACGACTCACCTTTTAAAGTTAAACAAACTCCTTTGTGCGTTTTTCTTTTAGAGAGCTACCGAGAAGCAAGTTGATTATTAGGTTTAAGTGTCTTATCTCATTGTCCGTTATTAAAATATATTGTAAATACATTGTTGAAAAGCAAAAAAAATATAAAAAAAGAAAAAAATTAGTATAAATTTTCTTTTTACATTTTAGTGCATGCGCACTCGTTCTCAATCTCGTAATTCTAACCGTCAACAACAACAAGTCCCACCGACTTTTGTTGAACCATTCAATCTTGTGGAACCTATTGAAAATCAAGCTCCTCCCATAGTTACGATGGACGATAATCGTACTATGGCTCAATTACTCGAAGCACCCATCGTGGGTTACGAGGATGCCATCGTTGTTCCCGAGATCACCGCGGACAACTTTGAGCTTAAGCACGGTTTGCTTACCCTCGTTCAAAACAAACAATTTTTCGGACATGACAAAGAAGACCCTCATGCTCATATCCGTTATTTCAACAAGATCACTTCTACGATGAAGTTCCCGAACGTCCCGAGTACGTCGATAAAGCTTATGCTTTTCCCTTTTTCCCTCAAGGGTGCCGCCCGGATTTGGCTTGAAAAAGAACCCCCTCGATCGATTCTTACATGGGATGATCTTGTTTCAAAATTCATCAACAAATTCTTCCCTCCTTCCAAAACAACAAATCTTCGAAATGAAATTATGAGATTTCAACAACGATTTGATGAAACTTTCTACGAGGCGTGGGACCAATTTAATGATCTTCTTCGGGCATGCCCACATCATGGATTTTCGAAGTTACATCAACTCGATACTTTGTATAATGCTTTGATCTCTAATGATCATGATTCGTTGAATTCCACCGTGGGTGGTAACTTTTTGGATAAAATGCCTCGGGATTGCCTAAGAATCATTGAGAGCAAATCTAAAGTTCGTAATTCACGTAACAAACCGGTTGTATGCTAAAGTGAGTTCGAGCACCTTCCACCCCCCGGTAAAATTTCTCCAATTTGCCGAACATAAAGATATGGTGATAAGCTTTACTTCTGATATGAACCTCTAGCCTCCACGCTCCGTGAATGCGGTCGAGGAAAGTGTGTTTAAAAACAACAAATCTTCGAAATGAAATCACGAGATTTCAACAACGATTTGATGAAACTTTTTATGAGGCATGGGACCGATTCAATGATCTTCTTTGGGCATGCTCACATCATGGATTTTCGGAATTACGTCAACTAGATACTTTCTATAATGCTTTGAACTCTAATGATCAAGATTCGTTGAATTTCGCCGCGGGTGGTAATTATTTAGATAAAATGCCTCGGGATTGCCTACGAATCATTGAGAGCAAATCCAAAGTTCGTAATTCACGTAATAAACCGGTTGTTGCCAAAGTGAGTTCGAGATCTTCCACCATCGGTATTTCTCCCGATGTTGCCGAATTTAAAGATATGGTGAAAGCTTTACTTCTCGATAAGAAAAACCAATCTCAAGCTCCCGCCCCGTAAAAGCGGTCGAGGAAAGTTGTGTTACTTGCGGTGGTGCTCATTCTTACCAAAATTGTCCCACCACCGATGGCAACGTTTATCATGACAATATTCAAGAATATGTTTCCCAAGCCGCCGCAGCTAATTTCAATCAAGGAAATACCAGTTACCGAGCCCTGATTGCTAATCAAATTCGACTTCCCGGTTTTCCTCCCATTCAACAAAACCAAGGAAATAACCAAAACCGTTACAACCAAAATCGGGGGAATAATTACAACCAAGGCCAAATTTATCGACCCCCGGTTCACCAAGCTCCACCTTACCAAGCTCCGGCTCCGTAAACACAAGGTGTGTCGAAGGATGATTTTCAAAACTACATCAAAGGTAATGATGCAGTTATGAGAAATATGCAAAATCAAAATCAAAACTTTCAAAATCAAATGACCAATTTAACAGACATGCTTACCAAGTTCATGAATTCCAATATCGCTTCTACTTCAGGTTCAGGGACACTCTCTAGTAATACCATTACTAACCCGAAGGAAGATTTGAAGGGTATTACCACCCGAAGCGGTGTTGCTTGTCAATGACCAACGATTCCTACTACTTATTCTTCTCCTCCTAAAGTAGTGGAACGTGAGATCGAGGTGACAAAGGACACGGTGCCTCCTACTAATAATGGAAGTACCAAAGACGTCCAACCTCCGGTTATCCAAGTTCAACCTCAAGTACCAAATTTTGAGCCCGTTGTTGCTCCCGTTAGTGCTCTGAAGCCTAACCCGAAACCATCAATTCCATACCCTTCGAGACGTAAAGCTAACGACCAAATTGAGAAATTCTACAAAATCTTTAAAGATTTGAGTTTCGAAATTAGCCTCACGGATGCTTTGATTCTTATGCCAAAATTTTCCTCGACTCTTAAGAGTTTAATTGGAAACAAAGAAAAATTAAGTGAAATGGCTAGAACGCCTTTAAATGAGCATTGTTCGGCGGTTATCCTCAACAAGTTACCTGAAAAACTTAGAGACCCTGACAAATTTCTAATACCGTGTGACTTTCCCGGAATAGATGAGTGCTTAGCCTTGGCCGATCTTGGCGCTAGCATTAATCTCATGCCATTATCCGTGTGGAAAAAACTTTCTCTTCCGGAGCTCACTCCTACTTGTATGACTCTTGAACTTGCGGACCGTTCGATCACCCAACCGATCGGTATCGCCGAAGATGTCGACGTAAAAGTAGGAAAGTTCCAATTCCCGGCCGACTTTGTAGTCGTAGACTTTGATGCCGATCCCCGAGTTCCCCTAATTCTCGGGAGATCCTTCTTAAAAACCGGACGTGCTTTGATTGATGTTTACGAAGGAGAATTAACTCTTCGTGTTGGAAAAGAAGCCGTAACATTCAATCTTGATCAAACTTCGAGATACTCCTCTAATTATGATGATAATTCGGTTAACCGAATCGACGTTATTGAAAATGGCTACGTGAGGAGTATTCTCAAGAAGTTCTTGGTTTCTTCGATGTGATCGCGAGTGGCAATCCCACTCCTTATTATGACCCGATAGTTTCTACCTCTTCTCTGACTCTCACTCCCTTCGGGGATAGTGATTTTCTTCTCGAGGAAGTCGACGCTTTCCTTGCTATCGAAGATGATCCAACTTCATCGGAAGTTGATGACTCTTATTATGACCCGGAGGGGGATATTCTTCTTCTTGAATTATTTCTCAATGATGATCCATCATTATCCCCTCCCACTCAAGAAAATTATTTGCCTGAAATTCGAAAAGAACTCAAAGTTTGTGAAGCTAAAACTGATAAATCTTCAATTGATGAACCTCCCGAGGTCAAACTCAAGGACTTACCTCCTCATCTCGAATACGCATTTTTGGAAGGTAACGACAAGTTGCCCGTCATAATTGCTAAAGACTTGAGTATCGAGGAAAAAGCCATCTCATAAAGGTTTTAAAGTCACACAAGCGAGTCATCGCTTGGAAACTCTTCGACATCAAGGGCATTAACCCAGAATTTTGTACTCACAAGATTCTTATGGAAGAGGACTACAAACCGGCGGTTCAACATCAAAGACGGGTGAATCCAAAAATCCACGATGTCATAAAAAAAGAGGTTGAAAAACTCCTTGACGCCGGATTAATTTACCCGATCTCGGATAGTCCTTGGGTAAGCCCCGTACATTGCGTACCGAAAAAAGGTGGCTTTACCGTTGTTGAAAATGATGAAAACGAGTTAATCCCTACTCGATTGGTTACGGGATTACGTGTATGCATTGACTACTGAAAGTTAAATGAAGCCACCCGTAAAGACCACTTTCCACTACCGTTTATGGATCAAATGCTCGAGAGATTAGCGGGAAACGAGTACTATTGTTTTCTCAATGGTTTCTCGGGTTACTTTCAAATTCCCATCGACCCTCATGATCAAGAAAAGATAACATTCATGTGTCCTTACGGAACGTTCGCCTACCGTCGCATGCCTTTTGGCTTATGCAATGCACCGGGCACGTTCCAAAGGTGTATGATGGCTATCTTTCATGATATGATCAAAAAAACGATGGAAGTCTTCATGGAAGACTTCTCGGTCTTTGGGAATTCATTCGGAAATTGCCTCTCTCGTGTAGACAAGATGCTTCAAAGGTGCGAAGACACAAATCTTTGTCTAAATTGGGAAAAGAGTCATTTTATGGTTAAGGAAGGCATTGTCCTTGGCCATAAGATTTCCAAAAATGGGATTGAGGTTGATAAAGCCAAAATCGATGTGATTGCTAAGTTACCTCATCCCACTACCGTCAAGGGTGTTCGGAGTTTTCTCAGTCATGCAGGTTTCTACCGACGGTTCATTAAGGATTTTTCCAAAATTTCCCGACCGATGACTCGTCTTCTTGAGAAGAATAATACGTTCATCTTCTCCAATGAATATATTCAAGCTTTTGAAACGTTAAAGAAAAAACTTACCGAAGCTCCAATCTTGATTGCCCCCGACTGGGACTTACCCTTTGAGCTTATGTGCGATGCAAGCGACTTTACCATAGGTGCAGTCTTGGGGCAACGTCATGAAAAACACTTTAGGCCTATACACTATGCTAGTAAAGCAATGAACGAGGCGAAATCGCATTACACCACGACGGAGAAATAAATATTAGCCGTGGTGTATGCCTTGGAAAAATTCCGGTCTTACCTCATCTTGAACAAAAGCATAGTGTATACGGATCACTCTGCCCTAAAATATCTCTTTGCTAAAAAAGATTCCAAGGCGAGATTGCTCCGGTGTGTTCTCCTCGGTTCTCCTCCTTTAAGAGTTCAAATTCAAAGTAATTGACACAAAAGGAGCCGAGAATCTCGCGGCCGATCATCTTTCCCGATTAGAAAATCCTTATGAAAATGTGCTCGACCCAAAGGAGATAAATGAAAAGTTTCCCCTCGAGACACTTAATATGGTGACTTTTTGTGGTGACTCAAGTACCCCGTGGTTTGCCGATTTTGCAAATTACCACGCGGGGAATTTCATTGTTAAAGGGATGTCGTCCCAACAAAAGAACAAGTTTTTCAAAGATGTTAAACACTACTTTTGGGACGACCCTTATTTGTTCAAAATATGTGCGGATCAAGTGATCCGGCGGTGTGTTGCAGGCCAAGAAGCTATTGACATCCTCAAAGCTTGCCATAGTGGACCCACCGGGGGACATTACGGTGCCAACTACACCGCCAAAAAGGTTTTTGACTCAGGATTTTATTGGCCCACGATTTACCGAGATGCCCATGACTTGGTCACCCGATGTGACACTTGTCAGCGTCAAGGAAAAATTTCGCAACGTGATGAAATGCCTCAAAATTCCATCCAAGTTTGCGAAATCTTTGACGTGTGGGGCATCGATTTCATGGGGCCGTTCCCGTCTTCACGAGGGAACAAATACATACTCGTGGCGGTCGACTATTTGTCAAAATGGGTTGAAGCGAAAGCGCTCCCCACCAACGACGCCCGAGTTGTTTGCAAATTTCTTAAATCTCTCTTCGCCCGATTCGGTGCCCCTCGTGCTATCATAAGTGATCGCGAAACCTATTTTTGCAATGACCAGTTTGCAAAGGTCATGCTTAAATACGGAGTTACTCACCGTCTCTCCACCGCGTATCACCCATAAACAAGTGGGCAAGTTGAGGTATCCAATCGTGGCTTGAAACGAATTCTTGAAAGGACCGTGGGCGAGAACCGTGCATCTTGGTCGGATAAACTAGATGATGCACTTTGGGCCTTCTGTACAGCTTACAAAACACCCATCGGGTGTACTCCATACAAGCTCGTGTACGGAAAGGCATGTCATCTACCGATCGAGCTCGAGCACAAAGCCTACTAGGCCTTGAAGCATGCAAACTTTGACCTTGAGACCGCGGGTGATCACCGTAAAGTTTAACTCAATGAACTAAATGAACTTCGTGATCATGCCTATGAGAACTCTTTAATCTATAAAGAGAAAACAAAGAGGATCCATGACTCAAAGATCAAAAACCGCGTTTTCAACGTCGGTGATCAAGTCCTCCTCTTTAACTCTCGATTGAAGATGTTCTCGGGCAAGTTAAAATCCCGTTGGTCCGGACCATTCACCATTGCCCATGTCTTTCCATATGGCACCGTTGAGTTATCTTAAAACTCCGGGCCAAATTTTAAGGTGAACGGTCATCGAATTAAGCACTACTTTGGAGGGGACGTACCAAAATTGGTTGTCCCGGATCTCCAAACCTTCCCCAAGGACAAATAAATTCAGGGATTGGGTCAAGCTTAGTGACCCTAAACAAGCATTTCGTGGGAGGCAACCCATGCTTATCCGTAGTCGTATTATGTAGTAATGAATAAGTGTTTTCTGTTGTGAGGAGGTGTGCCTCTTTCCATTCTCGTTTGCTTGTGTTTTGTGATTGTCCAGGATTGTCCTGGATTTTTGAAGCCTCTCGTGCTCATGGTTTTGTCCTTCGATCACTCGAGCTTCAAATCCTCAGCTTCATTTGGGAAATCCAATATCCTAATCTTATCGACTAACGTTTATCTTTAAGCATACTTAATAAACGGCTTAGGATTTACGTAGAGACCCTTCTTAAAACATTGAGGACAATGTTTAATTCTAGTATGGGGGGATCTATTGATTTGATTGTGCCTGCAGCCGTTGTTTTTACGTAATCCCGTTTTTACCACCAAAATTTCAAAAAAATAAAAAAATTTAAAAAAATTTTAATAAATAAAATAAGTGTTTTGTCAAATAAATTTTACTTCCTATCTGTGATAGAATAAGAATAGAATTTTGACCCGATCGAAACGAGTTGAGCTCTACTTGTTACCTTAACTTTTAGGCCAAAACTTCGCTGAAAAATCGCGAAAGAACGAAAAATGATAGTAGTTGATTATGAGTTGATGCAAAACAAGGATAATGGAAATCTTAAGAGCTCATGTATGTAAATTTTGTGGCTTTTTTCCTCCCATAAGCTCTTAACCGGATTAATATACGTTTGCGTATTTTGGAGATTAAACTTAAATCATCAAATTTTAATGTAGTGTATAGCAAAATTTAGTCTTAGTATTATCAAATTTGTAACCTTGAATTTATTTTCAAAAAGAAGTCTACTCAATATAAAAAAAAAATAAAATAATAATAATATGAAAAAAATGATGAAAAATACTAAAATATAAAAATTAAATGTGGGCCTATAAAAGTTTGTGTTGTATCTTTGCCGCCTCACAAACCGATGTTACAGCCTTCTTAAGAAATGCCCATAGTAAAGGAATAAAAATCCGAGACTAATAAAAGTTTGTTTTGCAATCATGCCGCTCACAACTGATGTTGCAGCCTTCTAAAAGGTCGAGGGTTACAATTGCATCATAGTTATGTTTGATATTAAGTGTGAATTAAAAAATAGATCTCGTTTTATGTCAAATTTAAATAAGCCATATTGAACTTGGACAAATTCATTTTTAAGTTTTTAAAAAACAAGCTATGTATATACGAAAAACCTAAGAGTTTTTTGAAACCTAGGACCCGAAGAGAGTCTCGATACTAAGTCTCTGTGGGGTGCAAAAGCATGTCACTTTAGTCATAAGCTCAATCCCTTGGTGCCCCAAAATAAGAGGTATAGATCAAGGGAGAGTATTGACATCGTCGAATTCTTTCCCTTTATATCTCGACGATTCATCTTTTTGGATTCGACAAAAGGGGAGAGAAGTGGATTAAAACTCATTAATAACTTGAAATTTTTATTTTTATACAAAATGAGTTTATATTTTGTCATCATCAAAAAGGGGATATTGTTAAAACAAATAATGCCTAAAAACATTATTTATATTTTTCGACTCCTCTACGTTTTGAAGATGACAAAATGTAAAAATATTCATGATAAAAATAAACGTTTACATGTTATTAATCGTAAACTTCCATTTCGACAGAAATCACTTAAGGCATGGATAAACAAATCATTAAACATGATTAGTGATCAAGAAAATATTTTCTCTTAACCATTACATTTCTACAAATGTATTTTTACAAAAATAAAATATACAAAATATTTTTATTGATAAAAATAATGTTTTATTTAAATATAAAAGTTTGAATTTAGTTTTTCCTCCCAAAACAGAAAATAACATACCAGGATCAACCTTCCTCACAAAAAGACAAAAACTAGAGCGTCAGTCTAGTGGCGGCTCCCTTAGTGGCTAATCGGCCTCCAGATATATCTGGGACCGCAGGGACAACCACCAGGTGACGTTGGGATTTCCTGGCTATAAATATTGTACTATTGTTAGCAGAAAAACACACCTCTTTGCACGCATTTTTCAGTTATCTTTTTCTCTCTAAAAACCTTTTTTCTCTCACTAAATCTCTTAATCATTAACATTGTCTAATCTTGTTTTAAGTGATCCAATCTCATCTTCCTCATTCTTCTATCAAGTACAAGAGAAGAACACTCGTATTCGCCAAGAAACGAAGTGTTATAGATTAGTGATTTCTCTTCTCTTCTTCTAATATCCAAATCTCTATTTTGTTTATCTTGTGTGATTATGTAAATCGGATAGTGTGTAAATCCAATAGTGTAGATCTTGTGATTGGGTAGTGTTTGTGAAGTGATAGATTGGTTCTAGCTAAGATTAGGACTCGACATTTAGCTTAGTGTCGGAAAAACATAAGCGACGTGTAAACGGTTTTAACCGCCTAAAGGGAGCTTGTTGACACAGTGAAATCTCGAGTCGGATAATCGGGGAGTAGATTAGGGCGAAGAAGAGCTTCGTATCCGAACCACTATAAATCTTGGTGTCTTGGTTTGATCGTTCTTTCCTTTATCTCTTTATATTGTTTGTGTTTCTCATTTATTGTTTGTATCATTATTACAAGTAGATAGTAATTTTGATTGGTTCATATTGTTGATTGATAGAATATATACTCGAATCTAACAATTTTAGAAGCAATATTTTAAAACGGAAATCAACCTGTAAACTATTCAACCCCCTTCTAGTTTCCATATTTAGAGTGGCCAATTGTATGATTAGTTTCTTTGCTTGTAGATTTTTTAACTACAACTCTGATATAAGTACATATAGTTCTTATATTGATTGTATTACAGATTTTGGAGCCAGTCAACACATTACTTTTTCTAATAAACACTTATATGACTTAATCGATGTTGATCACTTAAGTTTGACTGTGGCTCATCCTAATGGGACTGTTGCACAAGTTAAACTAATTGGAACTTTCAAACTAAATAATAATTTGATTGTTAAAGATGTGTTGGTGGTTCCTAAGTATCATGTGAGTTTATTATATGTTCATAAGTTGTCCAAAGACAACAATGTTGTTGTTAGTTTTAATGAGACTATGTGTAAAATTTAGGATTCCACTCAAAAGTTCCTAATGGCGACTGGTAGTGAGAGAGGATGTCTTTACTTTCTAGATGAAGGTAAAAGAGTAAACAATCGGGTTTTTAGTTAGGCTTTTAGAGGCGTGGGCGGGTGGAGGGGGGTGGTTGGGGTTGGTAGGGGGGGGAGGGGGGTGGGGTGGGGGTGGGGGGGGGGTTGGGGGTGATCGGGGGTTTTTTGTGTAGGGGTTGGGGGGGGGTGGGGGTTTGGGGGGGGTGGTCGGTGGGGTGGGTGTTTGATGTGGGTGGAGGGGGGAGTTTATTTGGTGGGGGGGGGGGGGGGGCGGGAGGTGGGTGGGGGGTGTGTGGGGGGTGGGGTGAGGGGTGGGAGGGGTAGGAGGGGTAGTGGGGTTTGTTGGCTGGGTCTGTTGTGGGTTGGTTGGATGAGGGAGCGGGGTTTGGACGATGTTTGGTGGTTCAGGGGCGAGGGGGGGGGTGGGGGTATGGGGTGTGTGTGTTGGGGGTTTGGGTGGGGGGGTGGGGGTGGTGTGGGGGTGGGGGGTAGATGGGGTGGTGGGGGGGGGGTTTGGAGGGCGGGGAGGGGGGGGGTGTGGGGGGGTGGTGGTGTGTTGGGTGGGGGGGTTTGTGTGGTTGTGGGTGGTGGGGGTCGGGAGTGGGGTTGGGTGGTGGTTGAGGGGGGTGGGGGGGGGGGGGGGGGAGGGTTGGGGGTTGTGGGGGTTGGTTGGGGGGGGGGGGTGGGGGGGGGGGGGTGGGTGGGGGGGGGGGGCGGGTGGGTTGGGTGTTAGGGGTTTGGGGGGGGGGGGGGGGGGGGGGGGTGTTGGCGGGGGGGGGGGGGGTTATTGGTGGGGGTGTTGGGGGGGGGGGGTGGCTCGGGGATGTGTGGGGCGAGTTATGGGTTGGGGGTGGGGGGAGTTTTTTGGCGGGGGGGGGGGGTGGGGGGGGGGGGGGGGTGTTGGAGTGTTGTGGGTGGTGGGGGGTTTGGGGGGCTGGGGGTGGGAGGTTGGGGGTGGTGGTTGGTTTGGGTAGGGTGTGGGTGGTGGGGTGGTGGGGTGGGAGCGGGCGTGGGGGGGGGGGGGGGGTTGGGGGGTTAGGTGAGGGTGGGTTGGGTGGGGGTGAGGTTTGCGGGGGGGCTTTGGGGGGGGGGGGGGGGGGGGCGGGTGTGGGGGGGTGGTGGGGGGGGGTGTTTGGGGGGGGGGGGTGGGGTGGTGAGGTTTGGGGGGGGGGGGGGGGTGGCGGGGGGGTGGGGGGGTTTGGGGGGGGGAGGGGGGGCGGTGGGGGGGGGGGTGTGGGGGGTGGGGTTGGGGACGGTGTTGGGGGTTTAATGGGTAAGGGGGGTTGGGGGTGGGGGGGGGGGGGGGGGGGGGGGGGGGGGGGTGGGGGTGGGGTGGTTGGAGGGGGGGGGGGGGGGGGGTGGGGGAGAAGAGAGAGGTGGGGGGGTGTGGGTGGGGGGGGGGCGGGGGGGGGTTGGGGGGGGGGTGGGGTGTGGGGGGTGGTTAGTTGGCGGAGGGGGTGTTGTGGGGGGGGTGGAGGGGGGGGGGGAGGGGGGGGGGCGGGGTTCGGTGGTAGGGGGGGCGGGGTGGGGGGTGTTTGTGGTTGGGGGGGGGTGGGGTTGGGGTGGGGGGGTTGCGGGTGGGGGGTGGGGGGGGGGAGGGGGGTTTGGGGGGTTGGGGGGGGGGGGGGGTTTGGTTTGGGGGGGTTGGGGGGGGGGGTGGGGTGGTGGGGGGGAGGGGGGTGGGTGGGGGGGGGTGGGGTTTTGGTTGGGTCGGGTTGGGGCGGGGGGGGGGGAGGGTGTGAGGGAGGGGTGCGGTGTGGGGTGGGGGGGAGGGGGGGGGGGGTTTGGGGGGGGGGGGGGTTGGGCGGGGGGTGGGGGGGGTTTGGGAGGGGGGGGGGGGTAGGGGGGTTGTGGTGGCTGGGGGGGGGGGGCGGGGGGGGTGGGGGTGGTGTGTGCAGGGGGGGGCGGGAGGAGGGGGGTGGGTAGTGGGGTGTTGTGGGTGGGGGGGGGGTACGGGGGGTAAGGGTGTTGGGGGGGAGGGGGCGGGGTTGGGGGTAGCGGGGGGGGGTGGGGGGGGTGGGTTGGTGTCAGGGTGTGGGGGTGGGGGGTGTGGGGGGGGGGGGGGCTGGGGGTGGGTTCGGGGGGAGTTTGGGGAGGTGGTTGGTTGGTGTGGGGTGGAGGGGTGGGTTTGGGGGGTTTGGGGGGGGGGTTGGGGGTGGGGGGTTTGGGGGGGGGGTGGGGGGGGATTGGGGGGGGGGTGTGGGGTGTCTTGAGGGGGGGGGTTTGGGCGGGGGGGGGTCGGTTGGTGGGAGGAGGTTTTGGGGGTTGTGCTGGGGGAGATGGGGGTGGTGGCTTTGGGGGGGTGAGGGGAGGGGGGGGGGGGGTGGGTATTAAGTGGGGGGGGGGCGGGGTGTGGGGTGGGGGTGGTTGGGTGGGGGGGTTGGGGGTGGGTGGGGGGGGGGGGGGGGGGGGGGGGGGGGGTTTGGGTGGGGTGGGGGGGTTGGGGGTGGGGTGGGGTTGGGGGGGGGGTGGGGTTGGTTTGGGTTGTTGGGGGTTGGGGTTTGGGGGGTTTGCGGTTGGGGTTGTGGGGGGGTTGGGTGGTGGGGGGGGTGGGGGGGGTGGGGGGGGGGGTGGTGGGGGGGGGGGTGGGGGGGGGGGGTGTCTGGTGGGTGTGGGCGGTTGGGGGGGTGGGGAGGCGGGGGGGGGGAGGGGGGGGGGTGGGGGGGGGGGTGGGTGGAGGGGTGGGGTAGTGGGGCGAAGGGGGGGGGGGGGGGGGGGTTGGTGGGGGGGGAGGGGGGGTGGGTGGGGGGGGGGGGGGAACGGGGGGGGGGGGGGGGGGGGGGGGTGGGGGGGGGGGGTGGGGGGGTTGGGTTGGGGGGG
>BQNB010000565.1:123348-140848 GCA_026074375.1 Tanacetum coccineum | reverse complement strand
ATTTTTTTTTTTTTATTTAAATTATTTTATTTTTTTTTTATTATTATTTTTTTTTAAAGTTTTTTTATTTTTAAATTTTTTTTTATTTTTTATTTCTTTTAATTTTTTTTTATACTTTTTTTTTTTTTTTTTTTTCTTTATATTATTTTAATTTTTTTTTTTTTTACTTTTTAAATTTTTTTCTTTTTAAATTTTATAATTTTATATTTTATGTGGTGTGTTTTTTTGGCAAATGATTGTCCTTTAACGATGATATGAGCTGTGTATAATCATAAGTGATGTATCCCGCGGTTTATTTGCATGTGGTGAAACGGGAGTGTGTTCTTATAACTTTAGCTTTCCCAAACTTTTTGATCGTCTTTTGAGTCTCACGTCTCATTAAGGTTGTGTTCGTAAATCTGAATTCATGTTTCAGGCTTTTGTTGTTGTAATCGTAGGATTTCTATATGTGGCATGTGCAGAAGTTTTTCCTGCACAGATTAGCGCTTGCCTAGGTAAAAAAATATTTTTAACGATGGTATGTTAAATTATCATGTTTTGATGTATGGTGGTGTAGATTTTCGTACGCTTTGTGCGATGTTTTTGTGAAATATATTTATAGAGTAGTTGTTTTCTTTCATTCTTGAGTAGCTTGTTAAATCTTCATTCTGTCATGCCGAATAAACGAGAGGCATAAAAATCCAATCGTGGTTTGTTCCCGATACGATATATGGTATATGACCATGGACATGAATATTCTTGGGCAGATAATTAATAGATTGTTCTCTTTCGTGTTTAGGTTATTCAATAAAGTTTATATGTGTCATTGGTATGTGTTTAATTACACATACATTTGACCTCTAAAACCGGACTTAAATGACTAAAAACGTATCAAAAATACATTGTATTTGTATGTTTTGCATTTGTGTTGTGCAGGTAACGGATATCCAAGAATAGGACAAAAATAGAAGCCAAATCGACAAAACCGAGCACGAGAACGGAAAGAGCGTAAAGAGAAGTCAAAATCAAAGCCAAGTCAAAAAGTCAAAGTCAACAAAGTCAAGTCAAAGTTAACCTCGGGAAGTGGATTTGAAAAGAGCATCGAAAACCGAACCCGAAATCCTAAATTTCCAAAAGTGGGCCCACCCGTACCCATCTAGTAGGCCCGGGACAGCCCACTTATATCTTTATAACCCTTAAACCTTAAAAAATGGCCCAAGTCCTTTTTATACCACACCCGGCCCAAACACCAAGCCCATATCCCCTTATAACCCCGTTAACCACACCCTCTTTTATAACCTTTACCCCGTTAGTCCCTAAAAGGACTAACGGTGCAACCCATTTATAAACTCCAAGGACCAAAGTTGTATCACCAAGGACTAAACTTGCAATACAACATATAACTTTCAGGGAGAAAAATTGCCATAACCCCAAACTTGTGCCCTGCACCAATCAAACAAACAGAGTAACCCCTTTTCCCGCTCACACCTCTTTGTCACTATTCATCATCTTCCCAAAAAACACTCACCCTTGTCCACCCACACCAGACACACCTCACCCCACACCCAACCAACCCATGTGACCACCCCACACAGCTGGCATACACGTTGGCAATCCAAGGGAATGATTGCGTGGACACATCCAAGGGTTGTGATGGATTTAAAGAAGCACAAGATGATTAAAGGGCCAAGATTGAAGCTACTTTTCTCTCTCACACAAGAAGCACGCCTGCAAAAGCTCTCAGCAAAGAAGCACACCTCCTAGAACCTTCCTTCGATTAGTATAAATAGGCTCATTTGTAAGCCATTGAGGCACTTAGTCTTTTTATCTAGCTTTTTAGTTTTCAGCTTATATTTTAATGTTTATTGTAATCTTTTTTTAAAGCCTTGTAATGATTTAAAGTTTAATGAAAAATTGAAGTTTATATGTTTTACCCCGTTTTTAAGTTAAAGTGTTTGATTGTTTAAAACTGTTTTATAAGCTCTCAAAAGCTCTTTTTATAACCTTCTTAAGCTGTTACTTAAGTCTTACAAAACTTTTTCATAGTTTGTAAGGTTTAAGTTTGTTTTATCAAAAATCACTCAAAAAGCTCTTTGGAAGATAAGCCTAAAAGGGAAGGGCTTATATTGCTTTTACTAGCTTGTTTTATACAAGCTAGAGCTAGTAGATAAGCTCTTTTGAGCTCATTTGCCCTGTTTTGAGCAAGGGCCTTTGTAAGTTTCATTTTTCCATTTATAGCTTATTTACTGTTTTAGTGCTTATTTGTGCTTATTGTCTGCTTATATTTGCTTATTTGTGTTTGCTTATGATGTTTAATGCTTATTATGCTTGTTTTATAGTTTAGAAATCATTTGTTTGAGTTTTCTTATAAACTGTCTTAAAATAGCTTATAAACTAGCACAATCTGTTTTAGCTTATTTGATTGCTTATTAGTTGTTTAAATATGCTTAATATTGCTTATTATGCTTGTTAGATATCTGGTCTTAAAGGGTTGTTCATAAAAAATTTAAGTTTGCAAGTAAAAAAGGCATTTTAAGTTTTTAAAGGGGTGTTTGGTTTAACTGCTTAAATGGGTCAAAGTGGGTTAAAATTGCAATTTGACACTTAAGTCAGTTTAGTTTAGCTTAAAGTAGTCTTAAAAATCAGTTTGTTAAAGTTTTTAAGTAGTAAAACTCATTTTTAAGGTTTTGAGGAGTTGTGGTTTGAATCTGTTGGTTTAAGCTTATCTCATTTGCTTATTTGATTATGATCTTGCTTATTGTTGATTTGTGATGTTTTTTATGTTTGGTTTTAGCTGCTGATTTTTGGTTAAAAGCCCTTCTTACTGGTGAATGTGCTTTAAAATAATAATATGTTGTAGGTAATGCATCATTCACTTTTGATTTAGGGGCAGCAGTATTAACATGCCTGACAGTACTAATTGATGTTGCTGCTCTTGGAGAGCTTTGCTTAGCAGCATTAACTGGCACTTGTCCTGACTTTGTTGCAATTGCTGTTGGAACAAAATTCCTTTTAGGATGTGAGTGAGTCAATTTATTTTGGTGGTTCACCCTCTGAGCATTGTTCCATACTGGTCTGATTTCCATTTGACCAGTAACACTTCCTTTATTATTCAACACTGGTTTTTCTACCATTTTATTGTCATGAAAATCATAATCTTTGATTAAATGGTTGAAACTCCCACATACAAAACAAGCTTTCTTTAGAAACTCAAAACCATTCACTAGTTTCTGAGTCGCTTATTTTTAAGCTAGAAAAGTCCCTCTTGGCCTTTTGGCTTATCAGTTTTGGCCAAAAGGCTCATTTGCTTATTTAAGCTTATCTGCTTATTGCTTCTGCTTATTTAGGTGTAGTTCAGCTTATTAGGTTAGGTTTAAGTCCAATTTAGCTTATTTCTTTTAGTCTAGGGCTTATTTGAGCTTATTTGCAGTTTAGCTTTAAAAAATAATGTTATAGCTTTTTAGGATTTCTGTCCTTTTTAGCTTAATTTAGCTTAAACTCTTTGCTTATTTTTGTTTATTTATGAAAGACATATGCAACATAATCCTGGATATAAGGATTCAACAAATAGAGATGAAGACTGCAAACAACAAACTACATACTATGGAACAAATTCAAGGAAGAAAAGAAGGAAAAGAAGATCATGCCTTTTTTTTGAAAAAAGGAAGATGAAGGCAGACTCAAAGATTTTGGTATGTTTTTTTGCCAGAAAATTTAGAGCGCTTGCAGAGATCCTAGGATTAATGAGATCCGATGGAATAGAGATCCAAAGATGCTACCTTGACTATTTGGAAGCCCTTGTCTCGCATTATAAGGCAGCAAGATCATCGAGGAATCCCACTGGAGGATACGAAGGCATTAGGCGCTTCGAAGATTACCACGGAGATGGTAACATGGATGGATCGTTGGCTGCAAAAGAGAAAGGAAGAGTCGAGCATTTTGGAATTACCCTCAAGGAGGAAGAGGAAGGCAAGCACAAACTAATGCATACATCATACTGCCAATGAAGATTGAAACTTCAAGATGATCTCAGGAACAAGAAGATTGGAAGAAATCAAAGATTAACAGATTAGGGGGGAATATGTTGGACTTATAATCTGTTAATTTTGATAAAGGGGCTGCAGATTTCTAGATGGGTCAAAAGCCCACAAACTGACCCATATGTCAGTTAGATAATTAGGACGGTTATATGTAAAGGGACATGTCGTTTGGTTCTTCCTGAACCATCACAACCCTTCATCACACCGATTTGTACTTTATATATAGGGTAGAAATTCTGTAAATCAATTGTAACCTTTCACTTTTATATCAGAAATTCATAGAAGGGTTCACCCCATATCTTTTGTTCTTTTAATTCTTGTTGATGTTGTTCATGATGCTTGTATGATCAATATGTGATCCTGGAAACTCCCCCAACAGAACCTGTGAAATCACAACATGGTATCAAGAGCCCAAGGGATCATACAACATAACAATTCATGTTTCAACCATCATTCAAGATTTAACCTGCGTTTTTATAAAGATCATGATGGATCCAGAAGCAGAAAATAAGGAGAAAAGAAGATCGTGCCTTTTTTTTGAAAAAAGGAAGATGAAGGCAGACTCAAAGATTTTGGTATGCATTTTTGCCAGAAAATTTAGAGCGCTTGCAGAGATCCTAGGATTAATGAGATCCGATGGAATAGAGATCCAAAGATGCTACCTTGACTATTTGGAAGCCCTTGTCTCGCATTATAAGGCAGCAAGATCATCGAGGAAATCCCACTGGAGGATACGAAGGCATTAGGCGCTTCGAAGATTACCACGGAGATGGTAACATGGATGGATCGTTGGCTGCAAAAGAGAAAGGAAGAGTCGAGCATTTTGGAATTACCCTCAAGGAGGAAGAGGAAGGCAAGCACAAACTAATGCATACATCATACTGCCCAGAAGTCACTATGGAGATCAAAAAGGATCAAATGACCGGACGGACCCTGGTATAGTTTGAGAAGACATAGAAAGCATTAAGCTTTAGAGATTGAAGACATCGAGGCATCAAGAACAGGAAGAAATCAAGAACAAGAAGATTGGAAGAAACAAAGATTAACAGATTAGGGGGGAATATGTTGGACTTATAATCCATTAATCTTTGTTAAAGGGGCTGCAGAATTTAATGTATGGGTCAAAAGCCCATAAACTGACCCATATGTCAGTTATTAGGACGGTTATTAGATATTTAGGGTTATAACGTTTACTTTTATTAAAACGTTGTATCTCTTCATCATTCACACCGATTCACTCCTTATATATAGGGTAGAAATTCTGTAAATCAATTGTAACCTTTCACTTTTATATCAGAAATTCATAGAAGGGTTCACCCCATATCTTTTGTTCTTTTAATTCTTGTTGATGTTGTTCATGATGCTTGTATGATCAATATGTGATCCTGGAAACTCCCCCAACAGAACCTGTGAAATCATAACACTTTAGAGTCCTATCACTTTACAATCATCTTTAGAGCCTCGCGGTTCATTAGTAGGCATTCGTATATGGTGGTGCGTTTCTCTATATACTTCATACACTATTTTTTTACAAGTAATTTGTATATTGATTGTTTCCCTCAGATGTGACTATTGATAACTTTTTTTTCCATTTATCTTTAAGCTATTCAAGAAAGTCAAGTTTCCCTTAAATAGTGGTTGTGTATTATGTAATACAAAGTTAACACAGAGTGAAACTATGGTTATGTCATGGGAACTCAGCGTAGATTCATATTTATATGAATGCATATTTAACAGTGTTATGTCATAATGTATGTTTATGTATAAAAATGCATATTATGGATATGATGGTGTTTCATGTTTCCCTAGTTTTGGGTTGTGCGAAATGGTAAGTTGTTTAGGTATGAGATTTACTCGACATGGACAGTCCAACTGGTCAAGATAATCGTTCGCCTTCAAGACACCATAGCAAATTGAATGGTTATATTCTTTTTGTGCAATTCCTGATGGATGGGTTTTATAATGGCATGAAGTGTAGGGTTTTCCTTCAATGGTTTGATGGCATTTGCGTTTTATATTATGTTAAAATTCATGCCATTTTTTTGTATGGAAGGAACCGATGTTGCGGTTTCATAGCCGTGTGATCCGTTAATGGATGGTATTTTAGTTTCTTTTTTTACTTTGTGTATTATTAGTGAATTTTTAGACATGTATTTGTGTTTGTTTAAGCTTTGTCATAGGTGTCGTATGTTTGTTTATTCACCCTTTATTTACTGACTGCTACCAATATGATATCAGCAAAAATTGAAGACAAGAAGGGTTGGAAACCGATCATGCGTAAATTTATATGTATCTTACCAATGAATAAAACATTACATCGATTGGTAGAGCGTAAATTGTAAGGTTGTCACTTCGTGGTTTTGTGTTTGTTTAAACTTTGTTACAGGTATCGTATGTGTGTTTATGATCCGTCCAAAGATTTTAACCACACGTTTTTTATGGATGTTACAAATACTAGAAAAATTAATGAATATTATGATAATAATGAAAAGAAATTAGGAGGAAATTGTTGTGTATTGAATCTCTCTCAAAAACAACACATTGATTGCTTCACAATGTTTTCGTTGCTAATGAGGCATCCCCTTTGTTTTTCCCCTAATCCTTATTTATAAAGAAACTAAATGATAAGCTTGAGGACTCTTTTTTTTGTGATTTCCAGCCACCTTAGAAACCTGATCCGATCTCTTAATCTTGCCTTATCTCATTCGTTATTCATCAAATCCTTTTGTTTGCTTGCCATTACAAGGGTTTTTCTGGGTTATTGATTGATTAGGGTTAAGTATCTTCTGTTTCTAGGGCAGCCGCTATAATTTTTTCATCTATCTTGTCAAAATCACCTTGCTGGTCATTAAAATGGATGTGGGTTAGGGATTGAGTTAGGTTGCTGTTCGTGTGTGGTTGCTATTGTGTTTGTGGGTTGAGAGAGATGGAAAAGATGAGTTCTGGTGCTAACAATGGAGCCAAGCCATTGAAATCGATTTTGAAGATCACTAGGCCTAAAGGTGCTGCTGGTGATACTATTGATGATGCAGGTGCTGGTAAGACCAAAAAGGATGGTGTGGGTATACAACCTTTTAAGGTAAGGAGAAAAGTGTCGATTGCACCTGATGGTACAGAGCACGTCTTTACTTATGTCCAAACAGAATGTTCTGATCACGTGTGTAGTTCTGTCCAAATGAATGAAGTTCATTAGGTTGCCATGCCTATTGAAGACGTGAATGAAGCTAATAAGAGTACAACATCTGATCATGTTTCTGAGTTTGTACATACGGAAGGAATTCAGCAGGTAGATACAAATGGAAATCCAAATGTGGCTGATGCGGACTTATGTCAGGTTCGGTGTAATAGGGATCATGTTTATGGTAGCCCTTGTAATGAGGGCATTAAGTCCTTTGCTAATCTTTTTAATTATATGGGAGGTGTAATGGATTCTAATGAGGCGAGGTCTGATGGGGGGGGGGGGGTTAAAGAGCCAAAGACGGTGCCTAATCTTTTTGATGCTAATGACGACCCGAGTCATGTGCCAAGTAAGAAGTTAAATTTTTGGTCATTTGTTAATGAGGAGAAAGTGGAAAATTCTGACATTGTTCTTCCACGGGATGCTATTGATAAGGTCAAGAACAAGTATGAGAATTCGCTTGTGGGTTATTTCATAGGTAAAAGCCTTGCATTCCCAATTGTTCAAAACTATGTAAACAACACGTGGGGCAAATTTGGGCTTCAAAAATTGATGAGAAATGATGATGGCATTTTTCTTTTCAAGTTTGCTGATAAGAGGGGAATGGAACAAGTGCTTGTACAGGGTCCATGGTTGATTCGCAATACTCCATTAATTCTTAATAAATGGACGCCGAGCTTACCTTTGAGGAAAGATGAGGTAACTAAGGTTCCTGTTTGGGTTAAGTTGCATAAAGTTCCTCTAGTTGCATATTCAGAGGATGGTCTTAGTCTTATTGCTACTCAAATAGGCAAACCATTAATGTTGGATGCTTTTACGAGCACTATGTGTGTTGAAGCATGAGGTCGTATTAGTTTTGCTCATGCTCTTGTTTAGATTAGCTTGGATACAGATTTGAAGAAGGAGGTGATTATGGCTGTTTCAAATGAGGATGGAACCAGTTATACTAGGGAAGTCATTAGTGTGGAGTATGAATGGCAGCCCCCAAGGTGTGCCAACTGTAAAATTTTTGGTCACTCCGATGATAAGTGCCCAATGATTGTTAGAGAACCTGTTACTTGTACTACTCCGGTTATGAATAGTGACGGATTTACGGAAGTTAAAAGGAAGAAAAATAAAGGTAAAAAGGCTGATCAGCAGCCTAGGGCTAGACATATTGATGGTATTAGGCTTACTAAGCCAAAACCTAATTTTTATTGGCAAAAAATGGGTACGCACAAGAGTGGAGCTGATTTGGTTAATAAGGGTCCAACGGACGCTAATTCTTTTATTAATAAGGTAAATGGTCCATCTACCTCACTCTTTTGATATATTAAATAATGTGGATGAAGGAGATGCATGTTGTGTATCTAGTTCTATGGGTAATCAAGAAGTGGATCAAACGGTGGGACATGCCACAGTTTGTAAGCATACATCGCCTACGTAGAATGAAGACTTCGAGTCTGATGATGAAGTGGATGAAGTTATATTTCCTGAAGGTAATAAGTTAGATGGTCAATTTGATATCCGGCTTAAAGGCCGAGTTAGGAAATAGATCTTGTTCTTGTTAGTTTATCTATAAGTTAGGTTGTCTTTCTTATGATATGGTTGTTTTTGGTTTTTGCAATTTAGTGCGTTATTGTTTGCCCATGTAACGGGTTGGGTTGTAGGGCTTCACTTACACCTTTTGTACTTAAACATCTTTTTGGTGTTATATATTTTACCGTAGAAACTCTTTACTTAAAAAAATAAATGATAAGCTTGAGTTATGATCAAAGTTATCATACTAGATATTTAGAAGAGATTATCACTTGTTATTCAAACTTCAAACTGCCTTGCCGTATCCCTTATTTTTTATTTTGAATTATTTGAAGATCACTACGGATCATGCCTCCCCTTCCCTGAAAAAGAGGATCAGTGCCTATTGATCTCAAAACTCGAGATGAAGAAATCGGGTTGCACCAACTTCCTTAGAGAACCATTTTGCTACACTTGGGTGTTGTCCTGTTTTCCAAATCCGAAAGGACTGTCTTTCTCCGCGTCGTGTCGAGCTAGTTTTCCTTTCAACAATAGTGTCTTCTATTAACACCATATCTTTCCCGCCACCAGATCATCAACAGATGGTAATGACTCACCTGGCTCATCATCAAGCATTGATGGCTCAAACAACTTAAGCTTGTCGACATTGACAACAAAGTATAATTCCATATAAGTAGGAAGCTCAAGTTTACAAGCATTCTCACCGATCTTTTGTAAAATTCAAAATAGTAACGAATGGGCTTAAGCTTTTTTCCTTCTCTCTTTAAACGATCTTTTCCAAGATGTAACCATATAATATCACCCTCTTGGAAGGTTTCTTCAACCCGATGTCGATCATGGCATTCCTTATATTTCTGTTGGGAATGACGTAATTGTTTATCGACCTCCTCATGTATCTTTTGTATGTTGTCTACGAACCTTTGAGCTTTAACTTCATCTCTTTCTTCCTTATGAGTTAATTCTGTCGAATTAATTGTGAATTTTATATCAAAAGGACTTTAAGGTAGGAAACTTAAACATACTTCTGATGGAGCTTTGTTAGTTGAACTATGAACTATGTGATTGATGGCAAATTGAAAAAACAAAATACTTTCATCCTAAGTTTTTGGATGTCTTGCATTGTAACCTCTTAAAAGGTATAACACCATTCGATTAACCACCTCCGTTTGACCGTCGGTTTGTGGGTGGAAAGCGGTGCTTCGCTTAAGCTTCGTATCCATTTTCCCCCAAAGAAAACTCCAAAAGTTGTTCAAAAACCGTGAGTCTCGGTCTGATATGATAGATGTTGGAAGACCAAATATCTTCCACACATTTTTAAAGAAAAGTATCGCGACGTCTTTTCCGGTAATGGTCTTTTTACATGGCATGAGTACTACCATTTTTGAAAATCTATCAACGACCACAAAGAGATAATTGCTTCCTTTCCGGGTCTTTGGAAGACCACCAACGAAATCGATTGAAATTCTTTCCCAAGGCCGAGTTGGAACCGGTAACGGAGTGTATAACCCAACCTTTCTGTTAGTGGGTTTAGAGGTGCTACACAACACACAACCTTTTACGGCTAAATCTTGATGTATTCGCGGCCAAAACATATATATCTTTGAAGATTTTGTAAAGTCTTGTTTACCCTGAAATGACCTGCCACTTTAGAAGTGTGTGCTTCACACATCCATCGTACTCGTTCGCCCATTATTTTGGAATACAAAGTAGAACCCCTTTATATAAGAGTTTACCTTGCCACGTGAACTCAATTGGCCTGCTAATTTTAATGTCAATTGCTCGTTGAAAACAAATGCTGTTTATCATGAACATATGAAATAAATTAGAAGGAACTTGAATACACATTGTTTTTTGAGTAAATTGCATAAATCGTCCTTAAAGTTTGGCCAAATTGCATGTTTCGTCCCAAACGTTACGAAAGTGCAAGGATCGTTCTTGTGAGGAAACCTTTGGTGCAAGTATCGTCCATGTGGGGAAACCTTTGTTGCAAGTATCGTCCCTGCGGGGACGATACTTGCACCAAAGATTTACCCACAGAGATGATGCTTGCACTTTCGTAACATTTGAGACAAAACATGCAATTTGGCTAAACTTTAGGGACGATTTATGCAATTTACTCTTGTTGTTTTAATTGTTTCTCATAAACTACAATGTTTTAAAAACCAGTTTTTTAATTGACCCGATCGAGCCACCGGGTCACAGTTCAACAGGTTTAACCAGCGGTTTAACCAGGTTTTTTGGCCACAACCGGCTTCCGGTCACCGACCGGTTTACGGTTCAACCAACCAGATCAACCCAAATTTTAAGACAACGATAAACTAGTAGGTCGTCACTTTCCCTTTGTATGATCTCATAACAAATGCAACTTTAGTGAACCATCCCTAACTATACAAATATACACTAATATCATATTGTTGTGAAACAAAGAAACGCCTAATTAACAGACCATTTTTGTTTGGACTATCAATCAACAACCTCTTAGTTAAAGTAAGACTTATATCATCATTTAGGCCGTTAGAGCTCTGCACAACATCAGTTTTTTCTCACTTAACTTACTCAAAAATAAGCGTAACAGTAATTTGCACTAAATTGCATTTTTGAGACCCACTATTTTTTTCATTTTCATTTTTCAAACAACTAATGTTTCATTAATATAAAAATATTACAAATTACAATAACAAAAAAATATACGAAATATAAAAAATAATACGAATTTTTTTTCCATAGTTAAAAATACAATATGATTATAAAAACTATGTCGACGCCTACGAACGGTTTCTATATTTTCGACATACTTCTTCGTTTTGCATCTCGATGATTTCGAAATCTTCTCCCGACAACTCTTGGGCCGTTTCTCGTTTTAGTCTGAACCCGGTAGACATTGAATCCGAGACGTGTTACTCCCCGAGATACCCGACGTGCTCTCTGATTTGGTCTTTTTTGCCGAAGTGCTCCCGGGGGACGTGGTTTGTTGTCTTCGCCGAATAGCTCGACGTTTCCTCTGGCGGTTTCTCTCTCGGCGTGAACCGTCGAAACCGGATCGAGCGCATCCCAATTAGGGCAATTTCAAAATATCTCCAACGACGACTCTTGAATAAATGCCCTACCTTTAAACTCATCCTTAAACGTCTTTTTTGCCAGCCACATAACATCCATCTCATTTTCACCACTCTTACCCAAACGTAACACAATGTTTGTGTATAGCATTAAACCTTTGACAATTTGCATTCAACGTTGCCCACTTCGACGTAAGCATATCTTTGGTACATGCGAATGGAGCCGAAGAGTTGTAGGTCGTAAGAACTTGCCCAAAAAACACTCCATCTTTTGCTCTCTTCCGACATTTGGATCCTCGAAAACCGCAACGAAACACGTAACTAGTAGTTCCTCGTCTTCGCTCGTCCAACGTTGATTTTTTTTGCCTTGGGTGCTTGTTGTGTTGGATGATGAAGCTATTTTTGCGGGGTTTTTGGGCTTCGCCTTGAGGTGGTGGCTCGTTTGGGTTTGTTGTGGTGGGTTTTGTTGAAGTTGTTGAAATAGTTGTTGAAGTAGTTATTGTTTGTATTGTTGTTGATTTCATTGTTCATGTGTTATGGGACGAGACTTAATGTTGAGATGAAGGTGTTGTGGGATTTGAAAAAGATGACAAGTTTGGCTTTGGAGGCATCCCGGCGTAAGAATTGAACCAAATATCATTTGAATGTAGATGTTGAGACCTTTTTTTGGCTATGTGAATGTGAAGTATGATTTTTGTGTGTTAAAAATATGATTTAAAAGGGTATATATAAGTAGAGTGACAGTGAATTTTTTTTGAAAAACTAGGCGTTTTTTTAAACGGTAATAAAAAAAATAATAAAACAACAATTTCACTCACCAACACTCGTTGGTCAACCAACAAGCAAGCAAGCAAACGACCCCGACCAACACACAATATCGGGGCAGTAACGTGATATAACGAAAGACCACGTAGGCGTAACGTTCGGGGATGCGTTACTGCACCTCGTCCTCTTTTAGACAGGTGGGTGACAAATCAAATGTATACAATGTATGGTTATTGACATGTAACCAGATGCGGACCTACCTTATATGTAGGTGGTTCTCGTAAACTATCTTAGAAATTGAAACCTTTGAAAAACAATGTACGAATAAATTTAGGACCTACCTTAGAATTCAAATGGGAACCACCTTACGTCTGAAAAAAGAGAAAAGGAAGACATTTAACGGAAGAAAATAAAAGAAAACAAATCTTAAAATCTTGCTTTAATGGAGGTGTAAGGTTTTATGTCCTTCGTAGAGAAGATGATCGAGGTCTTTATAATTATTCTTGAAGCCTTGCTTTTATTTAAAGCTATATTTTAATCCCTACACTTTCACAAAATATCAAAAATGCTGAGTTTTGTTAGTATCACCTTTTGAACCTCTGAAATGCCACATATTATTTTGATTAGATATTGTAGATTTGCAGCTAATAATTGTTGCAATAAGAGTAACGCATATCATGGCAAGCCATACCTCTTCATTTGGGCTTCACAGCTTGTCACATCAGCATTTCATTCCCACTCAAAAACACCTCTCCACTCATAACACATCCTTATCTCTTCACTTGGGCCCCACCACCCATAATTTTATTTTATTTTTTCATTTTTCACACAAACATAATTTATTTCATTAAAAATAAAAATACAATACATAAACATAAAACATACTAAACATAAAATAAAAATACGAAACGTAAACAAATTAAATGATACAAAACATAAAAACATAAAAATACGAAACTAAATTAAGCGTCTGGATATTATCTCATTATTTCAGCTTTTTACCTTTCAATGATGGCTCGTTTTGCTGCCGGCAACGCCAAAGGATCGATCATGAGAAACTCCAGCTCTTTACACTGCATTATAGCCGGTTCTTTTTCTCTCTTTGCCTCGTACGCTTTTTCAGCAGGATCACATTTACGTCTATAATCCTGAGAAACAAGTGACGATACAGACTCCGATTGACTCCCTCTGGTGCTTCCCCCGGCGCTTGTCGTTTCAACCGATTTTTGCTTGTTTTTAGTCCGTTCATTTGGTGGTTGAGACATTTTTTTTTGATGAGAAGAATATATGTTGAGAGTAATTAAGAAGTTTGTTGTAGAGAAGTGTGTGTTAAAATGGCAAAATGAGGTGTTATTTATAGTGAAAGTAGGTATAAATTAAAAAAAATTGAAACTTAAAAAAATTTAGCCGTTGAGTATTTTTTCGAACGGTTATATTCTTTTTTCATTTGGACTTATCTACGTCGTGGCTATGGCGAGGTTGCTTGGTTTTTGCTGTGGCGAGCGGTGATGGTGTGGTGGCGAGCGCTGTGGTGAAGCCACGTAGGCTGTGGCAAGCCACCACCGCCACCATACTCCTTACTCTAAGTCAGTAGTTCCATCTATATATAAAAAAAAGATACATTAGCTGTTAAGAATAAAGAAGTAAGTTATAAAGTCAATTACTCAAGTATTCTCGTTATCGTCAAAATGATGTCTAAATAAATGAAACCTTACACTACAACTTTAAATAGCCTCATGCCATAGCTTATTGAACTTTGAACTCATGAATTGAAGTTGAAAAATAGGTGATGGCTTTATAGATATGGAATTGCACCTTAAACTTTTTTTAGCATAAGGTATTAGGAATTAACGATTCAATCTAATAAGCTATGTGATAAATAGATTTTGATTTTTTGTTTCGTTAGTGTTCACCTTAGTTTACCTGGACCTTGCCAGACCCGACATAACCTGACCCAACACATTGACATCGTGTAATTGACACGTTAGTTTGTCGTCTTAACTAAATGAAAAAAACCACCTTGATTTTATGGTTGGGTCCGCCACCTTGACACCTTGATTTTAAGACCAATCAACCGGCTCAACTTGCGTTGCAACCATGTTGGACCATTCTTCATGTCCCCACATTTTACATTATCTAGCTGTTTTTTTTTCTTTTAGAATTCAATTAATTGGCAACAGCCTCGATTATATTTAGCCACTCGCCATGTTTCTAAAACATTATCTAGCTTGTTGATATATCTGATACGAACGTTGTCTTACATAATATGTTTCCATAATAGCTTCAACAAAATAACTCCAATCAATCTAATAATGGATAAAAATGACCATGCAAGAAATACTCTCGAACCTCATGTACTAATCTTTCCAACACCACTCCAAGGCCCGGTTAGCTGTTTTCTTAAGTTAGCCGAACTCCTATGCCTTTCGGACATCCATGTCACATTTCTAAACACAGATCACATCCATCGCCCTCTCATTCGCTACAGCGAAGTCTTGTCCAAATTCAGAAACTACCCGAACTTCCAATTTGAGATAATCCCTGATGGACTTGAGCTTGAGAACCCCGCGTCTATAGACACGCTTGATGAAATGCTGGACGCTGTAAGTGCTGCAGCTAAACCACTTTTTCGTGAGATGATGATTATTCCTGGAAGGTGGAGTAGAAGTTCGGAGCGGCCCGTAACAATGATGATAGTTGATGCCTTCTTTAATTTTGCTGTGGAAGTAGGTCTAGAGACGTCGACTCCTGTATTTTGCTTCCAAACTATTAGTCCATGTTGCTCGTGGACAAGTTTTTTTAATCTTCCTACCCTTATTGAAGCTGGGGATATTCCCTTTAAAGGTAAATGTTTATGTTTAACATCACAATTAACGTGCACTAAATATACGATGTTAATATGTTACAAAACATATATCATCAAACTTGTTTAACGAAATAATTTAATAAATTGTGTATTAAGTTCAAAGGGATATGTTCTCGATATTGTTTTCTTCATTATTTTTCTTTGTTCTGCCTAATAGTTCCTAATTTGCGTGTTTAGGGGAACAGTCAGATGAATTGGTTAAAAGTGTACCAGGAACACAACATTTTCTCCGAAAACGGGATCTTGCTGGCTTTTGCCGAACTGATGATTTGTCAAACATGGAACTTAAGTTTGTGTTAAAACAAGCTCTTATAACCCCTCAAACTCAAGGTCTCATACTCAACACATTTGAAGAGTTAGATAGTCTAGTTCTCCCACACATACGAAAAGTTTGTCCAAATATTTATCCCATAGGCCCATTACACTCCCTTTACAGAACACGACTCTTGGCTGACACGACACAAGTTCTAGACAACATCTCTTCGAACAGTGTTTGGAAAGAGGATAAAACTTGCTTGTCATGGCTCGACAAACACCCTCCAAAATCCGTTGCTTACATTAGCTTTGGTAGTCTTGCAACAATCAAAGTTGACCAGATGCTCGAAATATGGCATGGTTTGGTTAATACCGGTAAACCTTTTTTATGGGTCAAACGCCCTGAGTCAATCACTGGTGAGTACAACGAGTCACTGCAGGTTCCAAATGAACTACTAGAGCGTACAAAAGAAATAGGGTGTATCGTTGATTGGGCTCCACAAGAAGAAGTCCTTGCTCATCCAGCCGTAGGCGTGTTTCTAACTCATAGTGGATGGAACTCGACCATTGAAAGCATAGCACATGGAGTTCCTATGATTTGTTGGCCGTACTTTTATGACCAGCAAGTGAATAGTCGATTTGTGGGAGAGGTATGGAAGGTGGGAGTAGATATGAAAGATCTTACTTGTGATCGGTTTATTGTTGAGAAGGCGGTGAGGGACGTCATGGATACAAGACGAGACATGTTTACACAATCTGCATCTGCGTGGCAAAATCTTGCCAAAGAATCGATAGGTGAGACAGGCTCGTCATCTAAGAACTTTGCTCGCTTACTCGATGATATAAGAGAACTTAGCTCGATCATGAAGTAAAAATATCAGCATATGTATAAAAAACTGTTTTGGGATAGACGACAAATGTGCTTGATTGTATGATATATTTCTTCGATCTTTGAAATTGTATGTTTAAACACCTTCTAACTAAACATGAGAGGCTTTGATTAGAGTCACCAAAATAAGATACGCGACATTGCTTCTTGTGTTGAATTTCTCTTTTTGTAAGGTGTTGGTTCTCATAAAACAATTTCTTGATGTACGTAGTACACAAAAACGTCCGTTATAACTTATAAAACTTAACCTTTTAGAGAGAAATGCTTGTCATCAGCATATTTGGTGAAAAATAAATATGAATATGCTGACTACAGTATATACACTTACAGTGACAGAGGTCGTCTTAATGATACAAAAGTGTCACTAAATTTACTTTTTAGTGACACCTGTTTTTAAAAGTGTGGTAGACGATTTTATTTTTAGAAATTTAATTAAACTTTTATGATCAAATTGTGTCTTAAGAGGAAAAAAAATGTATCCTCACACTTTTTTAGTGTAGGATAATGACACTTCTCTTGTAATTTTGTTGACACTTCTTTAATTTTAATGACACTTTTTCAGGGTTTAGCGACGGAAGTGTGTCAATAGATGACGATTTGCTCAAGTTACAAATTTATACTCCCTCCGTCCCAAAATAAGTGTTATATAATAATTGATGAAAATTATACCTATGAAAATAGACTTAAAACATAATATATACATATATTTTGCATCATGTATTATATAACACACACAAAAAGTTAAAGTCAAAATTGAACCAGTTTGACTCTGAAAAGTCAAACTGAACACTTATTTTAAAACAGAGATAGTATCACATAAATGTAACAACTATTTATAAATATTTGCATCTTGTGTGCCGCATGCGAGTGCCAAAATGCACAAGTGCCAAAATATGTCGCAACATTGCGCGCTTCCAATCACAATCAAAGCAACGACATTTTCACGAGCATGAG
>BQNB010000565.1:9439-118063 GCA_026074375.1 Tanacetum coccineum | reverse complement strand
AGAGTTACTTAAGTGGGCTTTTATAAAAAAAATGGGCCTAATGAATCTAGTAGTAAATATGGACTGCTAACATGATGCCCCCTCTCTTGGGTTGCCCTTGGGCTGTCGCCCTTATGGCCCATAGCCAAATCTGGGCTTGAATTAGTAAGTGTCTATAATGGTTCACAATTAAGCAGCCAAAGGTCCTAGTTTAAACTACAACCAGTCGTATTTAGAAATGAGAGGTTCCAATAAAAACAAGTGAAAAGGAAGTGCCAACTGAATGTTGTGAAAGCTGCAAGCTAATACTCCTAAGTTTGCCTTCCAGAGAGAACTTAGATCATTATACAGACCAAGATGTGCATTACAAGAGGTGACACATTTAAAAGCGTCATTTCTTCAAGAATGATAAATCAAATCAATTTCTGATTCTCCATTATATAACTAAAAGTAAATACGCCCGTGTTCTATATTTGGTGGCAGCTCATAGTTTGTAAAACAATTGCTAAGCAACCACCATCAGGAAATTTCATTTGAAAGGTCTAAAGCAATGAACAAAGACACGTTACTTGTCAGTCGCAGACTGAAATTTATAATAGAATGTGATGTAACATCATGCACGACTTATCAAACATTATAAGAAACAACCCTGAAATACAAATCCCAGCCACAATTTAGTTTGTAGTCAAACATTAGTAGAAATGTAGTGTCTCACCTTGTTCTCACCATGCTGGCCCTTTCACAGAAGACATATAATGTTGCTACTGTTTTAGGCTTGATTCGTGGCACATAAACCACACTATTCATGTCGCGGTTACCTATTAGTTACGAAAATACATAAAAGAAACATTAATTCTGAAACTAAAACAAAGTATTAAACTAAAACATGCTCCAAGTAACATTTATTCATATTATATTTTTTGTGCCGTTTCTTTAAAGAATCATATTCGTACCTTCTCGATGTCTTCTCCAACAAGGTATGAATCAACGGCTCGAGCGACTTCCATGCCCCCTGCTTTGGTGACTGCTAAAACAACAGCCATTCCAATCTCCTTAGCTACTCCATTAATCAACACATGTCCCATACCCATGCAAGAAAACAATCATTGTTAAGAAACATCATTATTTATGTGTATTATGGTCTTGCAATATCAAACAGTGCCAAAAACCAAACATGTTATGGGTGCAAGTCTGGTTAAACAAGAGATGGTATGATAATGAATTTTATGGTAAAATGAAGCCATAGGTTTTGGGGCATTCATTTGGATTCTGAGAGGAGCCATTGTTTCTCCCTTGAAATTATAACAAATATTACATATTTAAGCATAAAAAAAAGTCATATAATCGCAAAAGCCCCAAATTATTACTACAATACGCTTATTAATCCAAATCAAATCACAAGCTAGTATTAGAAAACAAATAATTTCATATAAATGACAAGTGAACAAATAAAATTGCTAGTAATAAGAGCGAACCTGATAGCATTTACGATAGTGGTGACTGGGGGGTTTGTTGTTGATGTGAGCAGCGGAGATGGTGGTTGATATAGCGGTGGTTACATCGGTGACAATGGTGAGTAGGGCTATGATCGGGGGTTAGGTTGGCGTGGAGCGGCGGTTGCATTAGAGAAGAACAAGAGGGGAGAGTTGGTGTAGGGTTTGGGTGTTTTTTCGTGTTTGAGGATATAATGAGTGGGATAATGAAAAAGTCAAAAATGAAAAGAAAAAAAAGGAGGGATGAATCCCGCTTATTTTTTTTGTTTATTTGTTCCAAAATAATTTTGGTTTTCTAAGGCCCGCCCATTTTTACTAAATAGATCGGCTATTTTGAGAACTGATCTATATAAAGGAAAAAGTGATTACAACTGGGAGTTTGTGAAGTATAAATAGATCGGTTCCGTAATAATAACCGATCTAATTATATTTAAAATTAAATAAATCGGCCTTTATCCTAATAACCATTCTTTTTGTTAAACTTTCCCCTTTTTCCTTCATATAGATCAGCTTTTAACAAAACCGTACTATATGGAGTGATCTATATAAGCCTTTGTGTAGTAGTGTTTGTTATACTTAGTTTTCGTCATCGGTAATCATTACATAGAGCCTACAGAATTGAAGATTCAAGAAATGGTTAACATATGGGTTTCAGGGGAAGCTTATTGTCAAAAATGTTTAACCATTTACATGTGGCATCATAGGCACCACTGAGGTGAAAGTTTCGTTTACTACTGCACTAAGTTGTTTATTACTACTGCTAGTTTAAGTTTCTACTGTTTAAATTCATTTTTCTTATTGTGCGTCATGGAGGGTAATTTAATCCTGTGGAAGAACTGGATTAGTATGTAGTAAATATGGTTTTTGTTAGTTTGTGAAGATTCAATTGCTATCTTCACCACAAGACCCCAATTGGATATGACATAAAAGGGGAAGAAGAATTACAGAGATATGATTTGCAGCTGTATTTTTATGTGGTGATATTAGCAGTTTACAAAGAAATCTAAATTAAGGGGAAGTTTTAATTACATATGAGGAGATGAGAGATTTACATCACAACTTTAAGGAAGTTTTTTTGGCTTTATGGATGAAGTTCGTACATGACTTTTTTTGTTTTGTCATGATCAAATAGGGGAAGATTGTTGGGATTCTAGATTTGATGAGACAAAATAAATAAAAGAATGAAACAAAAGGACTAAAATCGTCATTAAAGAATTCTACAAGCTGGTGGAGAATTAATAAAGATTTAGTTCAAGATAAAAAAATAAAAGATTATGAAAGATTCTCCTTATAAAGATAAAGATTCAAAATTCAGAAGATAAACTTAAATGTTTAAAAGATTTATTATGTTTATTCCTTTGTAAAACCTAATATATCAAGTATATAAAGTGATATGGGTCATATAGTTTTGTGGGTATTAAGATGTAAAACATAGAAAAGTGTGTGTGTGTCAAGGCGTTAAGTCCTCTAAGTGGACGCCTAGGGTTTATGGTGCAGCCTTAAGGTAATCAAGGTTTTCCTTGATCCCTGTTACTGTTAGAGATAGGTAAATGTATTATTCTGGTCAAATAATATTGAGGCGTGTTAGAAATGTATGTTAATAAAACCTTGTTATGATAACTTTGATTTGTTCTTATTCCACTGCATGTTATTATCTTTTTTATCATGATCCTAGATAAGTTCTAATCAAACTGAGTAGGATCCATTATATATGCGGTTAGATGCACTAGACCTGATGTTGCGTTCGCGCAAAATTTAACAAGCCGGTTTCAACAGAATCCAGGTGAACTTCACTGGACTGCTGTGAAAAACATTCTTAAGTATTTAAGAAATACTAAAGATATGTTCTTGGTTTATGGTGGAAATCCTAGCACAGAACTTAGAGTTGAATGCTATTGCGATGCTGGATTTGAGACTGATAGAGATGACACGAAGTCTCAGACAGGATATGTTTTCGTTCTGAATGGAGGCGCAGTGGATTGGAAGAGCTCCAAGCAAAGTACCATTGCAATGTCTGCTACAGAATCTGAATACATAGCTGCTTCAGAAGCTGCCATGGAAGCTGTTTGGATTAGGAAGTTTATCTCAGGGCTTGGTATAGTACCAACGATAAATGAACCTATTAATATGTACTGCGACAATTCAGCTGCAGTTCATTATGCTAATGAACCGGGAGTTCAGAGAGGCGCCAGACACTACCTTAGAAAATATCATTATGTTCGCGAGAGCGTTGCACTGGGCGAAATAAAGATACTTAAAGTTCACACAGATAACAATCTAGCTGATCCTTTTACAAAGGCTTTATCAAATAGGAAGCTTACTCAACATGCTAGGAGCATGGGGCTCCATCCTGCTAGTAGTTTCATGTAGATCTGTGTAATAGTAATTTTGGATAAGGGATGTTAAAACAATTTTATTTTATGATAATGATACGTCGGTATTTTGTTATTACATATTATAAATTGTGTCCTATATTTGCATGTTTAAATCCATGAATAATAAATGTTATTATTCTAAATTAATCCGTTGTCGATTAACAATATGGGAATATTGTTAAACTAAGACAATTCTGAGTGATTGGTGATATTTAAGATATGTGATATTACGGATATTAAGGATAAGTCCACCAAACTCACATGATATTCTTAAATGAATATTGGATTTCCCCACCACAAGAATATCACTTTATGGATCGGCGTCATCAAGTGAATCTTGTATATGATTTTATTTACTAAATCCTTAGACTTGAGACGCAAGTAGGTTTAGCATATGTGGATATTCCTTCTTGATATTTGTCTAAGTTATCCTGAATAAGGTAACTAATAAGGGCTCTGTCAGAATGGTTTATGTCACATAGTGACTGGACACTTGTAGTCAATATAGAATTTGTTCCTTCAAATTATTGAAGAAGATACCACTGGGCCCCTCGTAGGTTTAATCAGATGTATGTGTGGCCGCACCCAAAAACTCATATAGATATGTCTCAATGATTTTTGGTAATCTTGATTAATCTTATATACGAGAAACAGAATCGTTAAATATGGAATGACATTGATCCATATCCAATTTAACAACGGTATCGGAAACAAAGGGATTGTAAATTCATAAATCATTTGTTCATGCCCTGTGAAACCATAACTCGAATGTTTCGGGAGCATTGGCGTGTTGCTAGACGCTTACCAATGTTATTATATTATTTACATGTCCAAGTGGGAGCTGTTGGAATATGTCCATCGTAAATAAATATATGTCCGAATTATTTATTCGAGCCTAAGGGGACGCACACGTTAATACGTAAACAATGTTTAAATAGTGTTTTAAGTAAACAATAATTAATATATTAGTTATAAGTTTAAATGTTAAACATAAGGGACTAATATGTAAATCGAGAAAAAGGAAAGTGGGGTCCCCCCCTCTCCCTTTGTAACCGGCCATACACACACCCCTTGGTGGGCTTGGGCTTGATTTCTTTTCCTCCAAGATTTCTAGCACTATATAAGGAGGCCTTGGGGTGCATTAGGGATATGTGTGTGTTTTTATGTGATAATAATCCCTAAATCTCTCCCTCTCTCCCTCCTTGTATTCGGCTAAAACAAACACCCTTAGGGTTTTGTTTTTCTCTTTTCTCAAGTATTGATTAGATCCAAGACTTGCGATTATTGTTTACTTACACTATTAGTACTAGCATACTTCATTGTTTGCTACGAACGTATTGTGTGTGGAAGCTTAGAGGGATCTTCTTTTAGATCTTGGGGTTTCACGCGTTGTTATTATACACACGCGTATATTGAAGACGGAGTTGTCGGTTACCTCTTAACGGTGTATCGATTCGAGCTAAAAGGTACATATCTTCAATCTCTTGTTAATTATTGTATTCTACATGTAATCTATTTATTCCGCTGCGTACTCGTGATATTTAATTGTTAATAGATCTAAAACCCAACAGTGGCATCACGAGCCATCGTGTAGAATCTTTAATTACAAGGAATTAAAATTGGACAAATAACGGTTTCTTGATTAATTTTAAATGCCCCGATGGGCGTTTTATGTTAAAAAGATTTGATCTTGATAGTTAATAAAATTAATTAGACGAGATCTAGGTTGTATGCAATTTTATAAATCTTGATGTATTAATTGTTAATTGATTTAAGATTTGGTTAATTGTTAATAAAGTTAATTGTTAATTAAAAGATCCATGATAAAATCATGCAAATTTATCATGGATTGATATTAGATATTAAAAATCTTGTTAATTGTTAAAAGATTTGGTTTAAATATGATCTAGATTCACATAAATTTTAAATATTTTTCTTAATTGGTAAGATCCATGATTCAAGAATTCGGGAAGACCCTTATTATTGAATCTATGGGGCCTAAAATTGTTAAAAGATTTATGTGCTATGTGGTGTATATTTTTATAAGGCTTACGCAATCGACTTTGTCGATGTATGTGGCCGGAGTTTATAGGACGAAGGAGCCTTATACGAATATATGCATATTTTAATTATTAGATAATTAGGATCATATTTAATGTTTGCATGCCTTAATTGTGAATGAAAATAAGTAAAAGAACAACTTAAGAGTAAAAAAAGTATCACTTAACATGAGAATTCTACTGAAGAACATGAATATCTTACTGAAGGAGGTCTCACTGAGGACGAGCTACATCAACTAGCTAAGGATGAAGAGGCACTCAAAGAAGTGTTAGAAGAACAAGCGAAGGTGGACAAAGAAAATGAAATCAAAAACAAAGAATTGGAGGATTTTTTGAAAGAAGAAGCAGCTCATGATGAGCTATTCAGAATGGAATTTGGGGTGAAATCTGATTCAGAATACGAAACAGATTAAAACGTTTTCGTATTGTAATTTTACATTCAGTATTGTATTTTTAATTTTCCTATAATCGTATTGTATTTTTAATTTTCTTATGTTTGTATTTTTAATTTTAATGAAATGAATTATATTTGTGTGAAAAAATTGAAAAGAAAAAAAAATAGTTATTGGTGGGACCCAAATGAGGAGGTGAATGTGTGTTATGAGTTAAAGGGTATTTTTAAGTGGGTGTGTCAAGCTGATGTGACAGCCTGTAAGGCCCGTTTTGTTTTGTGGCTTAAGCCACCACACACACTCTAACTTACATCGAAAAATGTATGCATTACACAGATGGACCTAATTATTAAATGCCGTGTTTTCCATGTATATTTTTGCCTGTACTTTTAGTACTTTATATAGAGATACGTATATTTTGCCATGTTTCCAATGTATTCTTTTACTTTGGATGTACTATTGGTACTCTTTTGGCTAGCGTAAAAGTGTTAAAAATGTACTAGAAAGCATAAAACATATTTTTTCCTTTCAATTTATAGTGCACGACAGTTTTTTTATCAGTTTATGTTCCGTAAATTTTGATAATTTAATACTTTTGACTTGTTAAATTTTATATTTTTCGTTCCGTTTTTTTTGTGTCAGAGTTTTATAACTATATTTGTCACGTTAATTAACATGAACATTCGCAAGCAACGAATAGCTTTAGGGTGTGCACGGTTCGGTTTGAGTTTGTTTTTGGCTAAAATCGAAATCGATTTAAAACATTTAGTTTTTCTAAGAACTAAAACTAAAACCATTTCGTTTTTGCGGTTCGGTTTTTTAGTTTTTTAATCGGCACGGTTCGGGTTTTTTATTTTTCGGTTTATAATCACTTATATATTGGCGTGACAAATTTAAACCAACATACTTGTTTTACATAGAAAATTGGTTATACTTTTTCTCTTTTTTGTCAATAAAAGCATAAAAGGGCTCGGTATAGTAACGCCCCAACCGGCGTTATGCCTAGTTGGCAGCCACGTTGGTGGCGTTACTACATCGTCCATGTGAAAACCCCAACGGCGTTGGAGCCCGCGTGGGTGTACCAACGGCCGTTGGAGCTGATTTAAAAAAATTTGGCTCCCTTTCTACCCTTTAAGTTTCGAAAAATGGCAAAACCCCCCTAACATATTATAACGGCTCTTTTTTTTAAAAATTCAATTTTTTTTTATTTTTTAAACCCACTTTATATATAATTTACCCCTACTTAACCATTTTACACACAAAACTCTCAATACAAACAATCTCTAAAAAAATGAATCCATATTTTTTATGAATCAAAATGACGACGAAGATCGACAACCAAACGCTTTCGAAGTCGATGACGCGAATGTTGTTTTTTTTAATATGTGTATTATTGACTTGTACATGTCCAAGTATTTAAGAAAGCCACTCCTTCATGTTGTGTAACGTAGACTTCTTCCTTCAAATCTCCATGTAAAAATGCTGATTTTACATCTAAGTGATGTACTTGCCATCCATGATATGATATGCTGCTAGTGCTAATATTAAACGAACTGTCTCTATTCGAGCAACTGGTGCAAATACTTCATCAAAGTCTATTCCTTGTTCCTGTACATATCCTTTTGCTACTAACCGTGCTTTATATTTGATGATCTTTCCTTTCGCATCCCTCTTGGTCTTAAAAACCCATTTGAGTCCTATTGCCTTTTGATTTGTTGGCAATGTAGTAAGAGTCCATGTGTTGTTCTTGTTGATTGAATCCAATTCAATCTCCATAGCATCAATCCATTTCTTATCTTTTGATGCCTCCTTATAGTTACGTGGTTCTTCTTCTATAAATAACAGATTTTCGGTTTCAACTTTACGTGCATTCTCATATATTTCTGTTAAATCTTTGAAACCTCGTACTGGTGTATCATCAAATCGATTTTCTGAGTTCCTAAGTGAACTAATAGTAGCTTCTTCTTCCTCTTCTGAGTCTGGGTTGTAAGTGTATGTTGGTGGGGGTGATTGGAGAGTCTGGAGCAGTAATTGGTTCCTGTTCCTGATAGGTATTGTCATTGTTTTCTGAGTTGACTTGTGTAGTGTTTCCATTATCGACTCCTTCTACCACAAAACTTGCCCCAAAAGAGTCTTGTGTACTTGTTTCCTCTCCGTTGTTATCCCAATCCCACGGTTTTGTTTCCATAAACCTTACATCCCTGCTAACATGTTTCCTCTTTCCTTTTGGATCATATAAGCTACATGCTTTTGATCCTTCCTCTACTCCTAAGTAAATCATTGGTATGCTTCTGTCATCCAGCTTCTTCAAATGAGGTATTGTTATCTTAGCATAAGCTGTGCATCCGAATATCCTTAGGTTTTCTAGATTTTGGTTTTATGTTGTAGAGTGCTTCATATGGAGTTTTATCTACCAGGGCTCTTGTAGGTACCCTGTTTAGTATGTAAATGGCGTGTTTAACTACTTTCGCCCAAAAGGTTAAAGGTAACTTCATCGCTTTCATCATACTCCTCGTAGTTGATAACACTGTTCTGTTTCTTCTCTCCACTACTCCATTCTGTTGTGGTGAGTAAGGTGCTGTCAACTGTCGTGCTATTCCATTTTCCTTACAATACTTGGTGAATTCATTAGACGTAAATTCACCTCCTCTATCTGTTCTTAGCATCCTTAATTTCATTCTCGTCTCCATTTTAATCTGTTGTCTAAATTCCTTGAAAGTGCTAAATGCTTGGTCTTTCGTTGTCAGAAAGTAGGCCCACATGAAACGTGTACAATCGTCCACTAACAAGAAAATGAATTTCTTTCCAGAGTGTGTGGCTGGAATTATAGGACCACAGAGGTCGCCATATACTAAGTCTAACGGGTTCTTTGATCTGAACTTAGCTTGATTTGGAAATGGTGTTCTACTGTGTTTTCCTAATAAACATGCATCACAAATCTGTCCTGCATGATTTATTCTTGGTATCCCTTCCACTAGACCCTTTCTTGTCATCTTGTTGATGTCATCAAAATTCAGATGACCTAATCTAGCGTGCCATAACCATGCTTGGTTATCTACATTTGCTAAGAGACATATAGGTGCTTCTATTTGTAGTCTAATACTATAAAGTCGATTCTTCAATCTTTCAACCTTTATCAACAACTTCTTATTCTTGTCATACAAAGTTAGTTTGTTTCCATCCATGATGATCTTACAACCTATCTCCGTAAGTTGTCCTAGACTTAGTATGTTGCTCTTGAGGTTTGGAATGTAGTATACATCCGATACTATCTTTTGTTCATTGGTTCTTCTAATAGTATACGTATAAAATACTACTAGGCAAATCAATGATAAAAAGATTCCGGAAGAGATATTCCCGGGTCTCGCTTTCGTCAATATCAGTATCAAAATGACTACTTAGTTTCACGTCATTATGGTTACTTGCACCATTAATATTATTTCCCATATGCTTGCATAATGTGTAGCTCGCATTTCCGGAGTTGTATTTGTCGTAATTCAACAAATACTTTTTCGTGTTCAGTTCTCGTGTGTAGCATGTAGTCATTAAGTAGTTGTTGGTTATCGTCTTCTCAGTAATAAGCGTTTGTCGCGCGTTACACGCCGGCGCGCTACGCATGTTCCTTTGCTGTTTATCTTATAATGTCCAAGTTTTCCACACTTGTTAACTTCTTTCTTTGCTCATATCCCGCTCACGTTTTTACTATTTGACTTTCCTTGTGAGTCAAGCTTTCATCTTTGAGTCAATCTATTGTTTTCTATACTTTGACAGTTTCCTTGTGAAAAATTGATCTACTCCGCGTTTTACTAATCAGCATTACTTTTCTAGAGTGTTCGCCATTGTGCGAATAGTAAGTTTTCCTGGCTTTCATTGGTCCTCCTTTTCGGATTTTTATCCTTTCCTCAAATGCCTTGAGTTTTCACAGCGATCTCGTTTGGGTAATATCGTCATTCAAGATATTGTTTGTTCTATGGATGCCACTATTTGAATGAACTATCTGGTGTGGAATCTAATAGTTTTCGTACTAATAGTGATTCATCCAAAGTTTTCCCTAATTCTTTAGCCTTAGTGGCATAGCTCAGTTTCAGTTTAGCGTATATTTTTTTGGGGGGGGGCCATCCATCGATGTCCATATTCATTCATTTGTCTCGTGTGCGCGCGAAATCCAATCATCAATGATTGTAACCGTGCTTGCTGCACCTTCTCTTCTCCAACGTGATTTTTTATAACGATCCCATTAATTCCCTTGCGTTTAAACCCGCTACTTGTAAAACATCCATCTTTCGGTCAACGCCATGATATAGGATGGCCGTCGTTTGCCTTGTCCTTTTATCATCTACTTGCGTGTATTTTATTAGGTTTCTATCGCTTCCCATATCTTGTGCTTCGATCTCGCTCGCAACTTAATTTGTATAGCGCAACGTGTATTGTTTGTTTGTGGTTTCAACATGTAGGGCATTGATATTGTGGATTGGTGTTACGGGTTTTAGTGGTGTCGAAGTGTTAGTCGTATCGTCACCAACCATCTTATATGTGCTTATTATCTTCACTTTCTAATCGTATGGAGTTTTCTAATTAGTATGGTATTCCTACTAATACGGTGAATTATAATAGCTTTCCGGGATCCTTAATAGTATGGGTATCAATGAATAGTTATCGGGATTTACTAATTATTTGAAAATAAATAATTCTATATACTTATTATACTAGAAATCAGCATATTTGAATTGATGAACTGGCTGTATGTGTTATTCACAAAACGTATTCCCTTATCGTATGTCTGATATGTAGACAATTTACCACAATGTTTTTTCGCCTTCATTGTCTCACAGACGTTAAAATCACCATGATCCTACATATTTGTTGCTATTCTTTCGAATGTTTTACCCAAGTTGTTTGTTGTTTTTTCCTCGTTGTTGTTGTTTTCTTTTTGGACCAATTCGCAAACAAAATTAAACCACGGTTACTTTTATTTTTCTTCGATCTGTCTTCTGCCCAAACCAAACGTAGTTTCTCTTTTTTTTTTGGTCTGTTCACACTTGTTCTCACGTTTGCTGTTTACTCTAGCGCGCGCGCTCGCTTATTCTTCCAACTGTTTCCGCAAAAAACCCTAATCTGTCATCGCTGATAATTTCAAGCGGTTGTGAGTTTACTCTTTTCTTATATGTCGAAATCCAATAGCGAGTCCCCACGAAGTTCTTTTTGTTGCTAGCTCTTCCTTCTTGTACCACGCTTTCCTTCTAAAGGTCGTAAGAACATTTTCTTTTTCTTTCCATATGTCGCCGTTCTGCAATCCACAAAGTTTTATCCTTTATACTGCCTGCGTTAGGCAGTCACCAACAATGTCTTATACTATATTGGTATCGTCCTTCATTTGTTGTCGCATTCCAGAAATCACAACAATAGTATCCTACCAATTCGTGTGAAGTTTACGTTTGCAACTACACACAAGTTTTGGATCGTGCAATATCTCCCTTGCGTTATTCAAATTTTAAGGCAGTTCATTTTTTATTCGAAACAACGGTTTAATTTCCCACTGAAAACAAATTGTTGCCCTCCGTGTTTGTTTTTTCGCGTTCACTTGTTCTTGGAATCAAACGAGCATACGAAACTAACATAGGATCTGTTCCAATTGGTGTGTCCCAATAGTTAGTCGAAATATAGTTGCAATATACTGAATAATTGATATTTGTCTAACTTTTAATCGTTGTATGTACATACTTTTATATACGGTTCTAAGTGAACCTTTGTGTCTCTTCGGTTTCGAACGAATTTAACTAACTAACTACACCCCATAAACTAACTAAACGGTAATAAAAAAATTTAAAAATCCTATCTAACGTACAAGTTTAGTCCTTTACGTTTCACTATTTACATAAGAAGCAATATCGAGATTATTTAGTTCACACACAGTTGACTTTCTGAAGAAGTCAGCTGCGTAATCTGAATTCCATGAGTTAACTTATCTAACTTCAAAGATTTAAACTGCTTATTTATAAGAAGTAGTTAACTTTATTCAGTACACTTCTATAGTTAATAACTATACCTTTATTTAACTGTATATAGCTTGTATTGGAGACTTGAATCAATAGTCCCGCCTCCTTTTATTTTTATTTACAGACCTGTGTGATGGCAAACATTGATTAAATCATCAAAAGTCGTATAGTTTATGTTTGATGATTTCATCCAAATGTAGAGCTTATTTATGTGAATCAACACTTGTATATGATCTTATATCACTTATAACACTTTCAATGGTGACATGGTTCGGTCTTACTTGTAGGCAACGGTTTTGCTTTAGCTCAGTTTTACCATGTTAAATTGTTTACCATTATAACATTCTACGGTTTGTAGCCCAACCATGAAAAAGACACAATATGACTACTCAATGCCTTTCAAAAATACGACTACTCACTGCCTTTCAAAACTACAAACAGTACATGCACTGATAATTTCTTATCACTAAAATATGTGTGACAGTACAATTCTATAGAAACCTCAGTGAAATTTGTTGAAAGCCAGTGGTTTGACTCAAAGGTCAAATATTTGCATGATTAATGATTTCATCCAAATGTAGAGCTTATTTATGCATATAAAACTAGTTTATGATCTTACATCCCGTATAAAACTTTCTTAAGTTTATTAAGATGATCATCTCCAACCTTTTATCATAGTCCCACCATTTTCATCAGTTTGACTTTCTAAGAAGTCAACTGTGTTTATTAAGCTCCATGAATTAGAATAAAGTTCAAATTCTTTATTGATCTAACAGTGTATACAATAAAAAGGTACTAATACTGAAAGGTAAAATGACAATCATACTCTGAAACACTTCTTTACAAACAATCGTACTTTGGGAGTGTACCAGAGAAAACTATTAACGACCAAAATGGATTGAGCCAAAATCACTTGACAATAATCAACTATCAACAATGCCTGAGGAAAAATTATAAATAAATCCTTTCAAAGCATATGCGAATAGATGCGGAGAGATATGAGCTTTAGATCACCTCTGAGTTGAGTGGCAATTGCTTCCTGCTAGACCTTGAAAGATCAAGTTGAAACAAAATGTTAGGAAAACGTAAAATCTGTATGATAAACTATACCCTGCAGGAGACCACTTTAGCTGAGAAATTGCTTAATGACTTACCCGATCGGAGTTCACTTGGCTAATTGTTATGCGCTGATTTACGATTGCTTCCTGCTCGCCAGACCTCCTAGTAGAAGAAAATGGTTAACTTGTTAGACTTATAGTAAAACACATAAATTGCAGAAACCATGAATATTTCCATAATCAATTTAAAATTTCCAAATAGAGTACCTGTTAAAAACAACTCTTTCATGTATTGGCTCCTTTGGCATGTGTTAGTATGGGTTAAATGTAGCCAGTGGCGGACCAATGAACATAAGTCATCGAGTTCACTTTATAAAAAGTACTGAAAATCGTAACCTAAAAGTTGAGAACCAGGTTCATTATAAACAAAATCGGTATATGTGACATAGACCTCTCAACAATACATGCACCTCCGGGGATCCCCGAATGTAGCAGACTATTTCATCATCATCAGAAGTTCTTCGTCTCTTGAGTAAGAAACCATATGTATCAAGAAGCCGTATCGACCCAACAATACGTAGACCTCTCAACTTAAAAATGATCTATGGAAGACGGTTTATGCCTGTACCTTCTATGTTCAACTCTTTCAAACCTTCTAACCTTCCAATTCTTTCAACAACTCGAATACAACCGCGGACCTCTCATAACAGTTTCAAGATTTAGTGTCAACGGGGACAACTTTATACATCTTATTACGTCATTAACTTTTGCTTGTACGCCAAATAGAAATGAAAAAAACTTGTTACAAAATGAGTTAGTTTTATCCATTTCATCTGTTTATACATTTCATCTTACAAATGCTGTTTGGAATCTCTTGTAAAAGCTTACAATCAGTTAAGATTAGCGTCTTTAAAGATTCTAATCTGCCAATTTCATCAGGTAACTTCTCAAGAAGCCAACAAAATTTGATTTTCAAAGATTTGAGATGCTTCAACTTACAAATGTTATATGGAAGTTCTACCAAATTGTAACAGTTTTTAAGTTTTAACCATTCGAGATTTGGAGTGAGCCCAAGGTCAAGGGTCCTCAACTTTGAATGACTGAGGTAGAGCTTTTTGAGCTTTAGACATTCAGAAGGCATTTCAAGTTCTGTCAAATCATTACAGCCTTTGAGTATTAGCTTCTCAAGATTCGGAGTATCTCCGAGGTGAAGGTTTGTCAACTTTGAATGACTGAGGTTAAGATGTTTGACATTTAAACTTTCAGCAGGCATTTGAAATTCTACCAAATCATGACAGCGTTCGAGTATTAGCTTCCTAAGATTCGGAGTACTCCCGAGGTGAATGGTCTTCATCTTTGATAGACTGAGATTGAGCTCTTTGAGCTTTAAACATTCAGGCATTTGAAGTTCTTCCAAATCATTACAGCAATCGAGTGTTAGCTCCTCAAGATTTGGAGTACTACCGAGGTGAATGGTCTTCAACTTTGAATGACTGAGTTTCAGCTTCTCAAGATTTGGAGTATTCCCGAGGTGAAGGTTTGTCAACTTTGAATGATTGAGGTTCTTCCAAATCATTACAGCCTCTGAGTATTAGCTTCTCGAGAATCGAAGTACTCCCGAGGTGAAGGGTCTTTATTAACTTTGAATGACTGAGGTTGACAGATATGAGCTTTAGACATTCAGAAGTTCTGTCAAATCATTACAGCCTTTGAGTATTAGCTTCTCAAGATTCGGAGTATCTCCGAGGTGAAGGTTTGTCAACTTCAAATGACTGAGGTTAAGATGTTTGAGCTTTAAACTTTCAGCAGGCATTTGAAATTCTACCAAATCATGACAGCCTTCGAGTTTTAGCGTCTTTAGATTTGGAGTATTCCCGAGGTGAAGGGTCTTCAACTTTGAATGACTGAGGTCGAGCTCTTCGAGCTTTAGAGATTCAAAAGGCAATTCAAGTTCTACCAAATCATTACAGCCTTTGAGTATTAGCGTCTCAAGATTCGGAGTACTCCCGAGATGAAAGGTCTTTCTTAACTCTGAATGACTGAGGTTGACATATTCGAGCTTTAGACATTCAGAAGGTATTTCAAGTTCTACCGAATCATTATAGCGATAGAGCATTAGCTCCTTAAGAGTCGGAGTACTCCCGAGGTGAATGGTCTTAAACTTTGAATGACTGAGGTCGAGATGTGCGAGCTTTAGACTTTCAGAAGGCATTTCAAGTACTATCAAATCATTACACCCACTGAGTATAAGCTTCTCAAGATTCGGCGTACTCCCGAGGTGAATGGTCTTCAACTTTGAATGATTGAGGTCGATAAATGCGAGCTTTAGACTCTCGGCAGGCATTTCAAGTTCTACCAAATCATAGCAGTAACTTAAATCTAGCGTCTTTAGATTTGGAGTGTTCCCGAGGTGAAGGTTTGTCAACTTTGAATTACCAAGGTCAAGATGTTCGAGCTTTAAACTTTCAGCAGGCATTTGAAATTCTAGCAAATTATAACAGCCATCGAGTTTTAGCGTCTTTAGATTTGGAGTATTCCAGAGGTGAAGGTTTGTCAACTGTGAAGAACGGATGTGAAGATATTCGAGCTTTGAATGATGATCAGCAGGTATATGAAGCTCTACGAAACCATAACAACCATTAATAGTCAAACTCTCAAAATTTGGAGCCAACCTAAGGTCAAAGGTCCTCAACTTTGAACCCCAGATTTCGAGGAACCTGAGGTTATTTAGAACCTAAGATAAGTAGAAAAAACAATTAATAATTGGTGCAACGAGAAACCAATAGATATAATGAATGATGAAAAACAACAATTTAACCATTATTATTCTACCTTTTCTTCTCCATCTTCCCAAAGTTGAACAAAATTGCCGCCAAGTATGTAAAGTTCAAGAAGATGTTTTCCTTGAAATGTATTTGGTAAACTCGAAATCTCATAAATCGTAAGGAACTTGGAAGGTATTCACTAACTTTATCAAAATCCAAACGTTGAACAATGTTGCTCCTAAAATAATCCTTTGAAACTAAGGTGTCTATGTGAAGGTTTGTCAACTTTGAATGACTGAGGTCAAGATGTTGGAACTTTAAACTTTCAGCAGGCATTTGCAATTCTACCAAATCACGACAGCCTTCGAGTTCTAGCGTCTTTAGATTCGGAGTATTCCCGAGGTGAAGGTTTGTCAACTTTGAAACACTGAGGTCAAGATGTTCGAGCTTTGAATGATGATCAGCAGGTATATGAAGCTCTACGAAATGCATACAATTGCGAATAGTCAACTGCTCAAGATTTGGAGCCAACCCAAGGTCAAAGGTCCTCAACTTTGAATGGGTGATTGTGAGGAACCTGAGGTTATTAAGAACCTAAGATAAGTAGAAAAAACAATTAATAATTGGTGCAATGAGAAACCAATAGATATAATGAATGATGAAAAACAACAAATTAACCATTATTCTACCTTTTTCTTCTCCATCTTCCCAAAGTTCAACAATATTGCTCTCATACAATTTCAGTCGAACAAGATGTTTTCCTTGAAATGTATTCGGTAAACTCGAAAAAGGAAAACCATACCAATTCATCAATCGTAAGGAACTTGGAAGGTATTCGCTAACTTTATCAAATTTCCAGTTTATATCATCACATTTACGTGAGACCCATATGTCAAGAACTTTAAGATTATTCATTTTGGCTAGACCTTTTATTGCAATTTCAGCACTGAAACCCGGTGAGTCTAAGTATAGAAATTGTGTTGCTGGGGTACCCTGAAATCGAAAAAATAACGACCATGATTAAATTCCAATAAAAACCGTTAATTTTTGTCGGAACCCTAAATTACGAAACGCCCAAACTCACTGAAAATCATGAATCAATTGATCAAATTGAATGATAATTCGATTCGAATTAATGAATTTGTTAATGATGATTGGTGAGAGAAAGTGAATTTGGGGAAAACTTTTAGAGAGACAACCAAATAGAAATCCAGCAATTATTGTTTCACTTTAAACAAAACTCAAAACTTTTTAGACTATTGGACCAACAATGAAATATCCAGCAAACCATAAGGACAAAAATGTAGTAATACTGAGTAGATTCTTACCAGGTTATTAGTTAGTATATACTCAATTTCTTCTTTAACCCACAATCGGCTATGTCTTTGAGGTTCATCCGGGTGTGACCGACGAACAATATTAATTCCCATTTCTTCTAAATGATCATGCATCCATAAGTCCCCATCTTCATTATAAGTTATAAGAGATTTCTGCTCAAGAACTCATAAACCAACTTCAGCATGAAATCCACGGCTTTTAAGCACTCTAATTGCATAACTTTTTCCCTTGCCTTTTAGTATGCATGCAACATCTAAGAATATTTCTTTGTAATCATCCTCTAGACCATCAAAGCTTATTTCCAATCTTTTCATAGTTGCCTTTAATGGAATTGTTTTTAGTCTTTCTATAGCATCTAGCCAGTAAGGCTCACTTTGACCACGAAGAAACGAACCCAAAACTTTGATCGTTAAGGGAAGACCATGAGCATATTGTACAACTTGTTCTGATAGCTCTTCGTACCCTCGAGTTGGAATCTCTTCTTGAAATGCATACCTACTGAAGAGGCAAACCGCTTCCTCATGTGATAACAAATTGACATCGTGAACGAAGTTCACTCCGTGGGCTAACAGCACTTGCTCATCTCTTGTGGTAATGATAATTCTGCTTCCCAATTTAAACCAGTTAGACTCGCCTGCTAACGCCTCAAGCTGTTCTATGCAATCCACATCATCTAAAACAACAAGTGTCTTTCTATGACACATCATGTCTTTCAACATGTTTTTCCCGTCATGAACACTACTAAAAGTAATGTCTTGTTTATTTAACACATCTTTTAGTATCTGTTTTTGAAGCTTCTTTAAACCGGACAAAGTGGGATTTGAAACTTCCCTTACACTTTCAACAAAGCTTTTTCAATTCCTTCGAACATAGTTGATATGCGATCATAAACAGCTCTGGCTAAAGTTGTCTTCCCCCCACCTCCTATCCCCTTGATTCCGATCATGCGAACATCTTCACTACTAATCTCTAAAGATGAAAGAACATCTCTCATTCGGGTCTCCATGCCCACTAACTTATCATCAGCGTTTGAAAGAGTGAGATATTTCTTTTTGAAAATAACAACAATTATTTGGATCAATTTTGATTCATCCCTGTATCATTAAAGATTGTATTATTTGCTTGTTCAAAGCCTGCATAAACAATTAGGATTTATAGAAAAGTTCTTAAAGTAGGATGATTTAAGAAAGTTGTTCTAACTATAGGATGATTTAACCCAAATTAGGCTCAATATAAACATCCCAAACAGCAGGAAACTATATTCTTATATTGAGAGATTATATATCAAACAAACAGGAAATTGTATGATCGATATATATTGCATAGGATATGACAGTTTCATGTCAAAATTTAAACCTTCTCCAAAAGAAGTAGCTTGTTTGGTCAGGACAAGGTAATTCATGAATTGTTGCCTAATGAAGAGTGCATGTTGTTTACGATAAATAATTATGTTACTACACCTGTCGAATAACAGTATCATAAATAATCACGTAAAAATTGTAAATATACATTTAGGCTTCCGCTGGGAGTTTGATCTTTTTGCTAGGCGTCTAGTGGTTCTTGATCAGGTCCCGTTTGTTTTTATAGCTATCTTTTTAAATCAGTTAATTAATCATTCTACCATAGATTTGTTCCAATGTGCGCTTGAGTTAATCAGTTCGAATTTGTTTGATAGCATAAAGTGAATAGAAAGATAACACAAGTGGGTGAAGTAAAACGGAGAGGGAAGCAGATTGTGGGGTTGAACAATACTATAATCAATTAAAAGTCCAACATTTAGAAAAGTAAAAGTTGACGATCCTACAATTAGAACAACTTTTCAAAATCATCCTACTTAGGGAATTTACTCGGATTTATAACATAAAATGATTAACATTTATATAAATGTAGATTAGACAAAATATTACAGAGATATGATGAAAAAAATTGAATGAGATTGAATTACCCGCTAGCTATGGCCTTTAACTCCCACCCGGCGAGATCGGCTAGTTCTTTCATAGCGTCTCTCCATTTCCCAGTAGCTTCTTGGTTTTCATGTTTAGAAAAAGCTTCTCCAACTGGCCCATATTGTTTTCGGACTTCGGCGGGTTCCACATCATAGAAGACTGTGAAAGCCGTATGCTCGGTTGTCTTTTGGCACTCCATAATCTTCACAAGCTCATCTAAGCACCAAGATGAAGATGCATAGTTTTTGGAAAATATAATAATGTAAAATCTCGACTCTTCAATGGATTTCATTAGCTGGTTGCTGATCCTTTCCCCTTGCTCGATTTTCTTATCGTCCCTGTAAGTTTCAATGCATTTTGCCTGAAGAGCTTCATAAAAATGGCCAACGAAATTGTTACGAGTGTCCTCACCCCTGAAACTCAGAAAAACGTCATACTTGAAGCTAATTGAAATGGATGAGATTGAAGAAGAAGCCATTAATGAAAGCAGGGTTCAAGATTTTGAAAGAAAAAGAGATGAACTATTGTGAAAAACGTGTTTCTGTGGAAAATAAGTGCATATATGAGTCATAGTGTCATACTACTGATATTGTTTCGGATGGTGGAACATGATTTACAATGCAATAATATCTTCTTTTGAGGACATGAATGGAAAAGTTATGGCAATGACCCTAGTTTCCCGTTCATGAAGTTTTTTAAGAACAGTTTTTTTGTTTCTAAATTTATTTAAGGTTAATCTTGTATGTGATTAGGAGCATACATATAGTCTCAAGTCTACATTATGATTAGGAGCATGCATATATAACGAGATTGTTATTCGGCTCATAACCCGACTCGAAGATTATTCGTGTCGACACGCAACCAAAATAAAGATAAAAGTTTTACTCAAAACCCAATCCTAATAAGTATTAAGGTCAGTCGAGTTGGTCGGGTTCGAATATTCTCGAGACCCCTATTTCTAGCATGTAAAAGCTTTTATAGTTTTTCGATTCGGTAGTTAGCATTTAAAACATTTGGTAGCTAGCATTTATAAAATTCTTCACTACATATATTGGTCTTTGTTCACTTTTTTTTCTCTCCCCTTCGTGGGATGGAATTTCGTTTTGTTTGTTTCTTGTTATGCTAGACAGAGTGAGGGTTTTTTCACCTCACCACTCACCGTGGTGAGTACCATTCCGTCTTAACCAAGTCACGCGTGACTTGGGTTTAATAAGGTGAGTGGCTCACCTTAGTGAGTTACTCACAAGCGGGCCACTGTGTTTTTTATTTAATTTATTTTATTTGGTCTGTGAGTGTGTGGAAGTACAGGAACTAAAGTTGGATAGTTTAAGAGTTTAGGGTTCATTTTGTTTTCTTTTTCTTTATAAATTTGTATTTCTGTTACATTTCCTCACACACTTTGAAATTCAATATAACAATATTTCCCGCCTTTTCTTTCTTTCTCTCTTTTCGAATTTAGAACTTCACATGGTATCAGAGCTTCCATCAATGAAGTTCTGACAGTTATTCAGTTACAAAACCGTTATTCAATTACAAAGTTTGTTACACGTGTGTGCTAGAGTGTGTCTAGTGTGTTACTTTCTCTGTTTCCGCACAAATACTCTGATTCTTATTAATTCCTGATCCACAAATCATGTCTGAACCTACACCACTTACGTTATTTCAAAATCCACTTTATCTTCACCCATCTGATGGTCCTAGTTTGTTGACTGTGCAAGAAAAACTAATTGGGGCTCAAATTTATAGGGCATGGAAGAGAGCTATTGAAATTGGGTTGTCAACCAAATGCAAGTTAGGTTTTGTGAAAAGAACTGTTGTTAGGTCACCTACTGATGCCAATCTTGGTGAATTGTGGGATACTTGTAATAATATGGTGATTTCTTGGATTATGAGGTCTGTAAGTGAATCCATAGCAAGATCTATCATGTTCATTGGTACTACAACTGAGATATGGCAACAGTTGGAGAGAATGTTTTCTGTTAGTGATGGATCAAGGAAATATAGGTTGAATAAGGATACCTATACCTATGAAATTACTCAGTCAGGCAGTTCAATTGGTGATTATTTTACAAAAATGAAGTGTGTTTGGGAAGAGTTTGATAGTTTGAATACTTTGCCTGTAATTGTTAGAATCACTCCTGAGATAACTGCTTTCTTGACTGCATTGAGTAAGCAAAAGGAAGAACAAAGATTGTTTCAGTTCTTGAATGGTTTGGAGGACCGTTATAGTCATCAAAGAAGTCAAATCTTGATGATGAATCCTTTGCCAAATGTGGAAAGTGCTTGTTCTTTGATTCAACAGGAAGAGTCCCAAAGAATGTTGTTTGGATCTTCTTCTAGTGTTGAAACAACTGCCTTGTATAGTAAAGGGAATGTGAAGGATAAATGTGGAATTTGTGGTTTCAAATGGCATCCACCTGAGAAGTGTTGGGAAAAAGTTAGATATCCTCCATGGCATTCAAAGTTCAAAGGGTCACAAGTAAAACAAACTAAGAATGGTCAAGGGCAAAACAAAAATCAGTTTGGTTCTAGGACTGCATCTCATGTGGAAAGTGGAAATATCAGTTTCACTCCTTAGCAATTTGAACAATTTTTGAGGAGTGTGCAACAAATTGGATCTAATAATGGTGCTGAAGATGAAATTGATCATCACTATGCTGCAGGTATTGCTTGTCTTAATGGCCAAATTGACTTGTTAGAACTGTTGGAAGATTGGATTTATGATACTGGTGCATCTGATCATATGACACTAGTACATAGTTCTATTTTTGATCCATATCTTCTTAAAACTAAACCATAAATTAAGCTACCTAATGGAGACACTTCAGTTATATCTCATGTTGGTAAGGTGAAATTGGATAATGTAATTCTGCTTAAAGATGTTCTTGTAGTGCCATCCTTCAAGTTTAGTTTACTATCTATGCCAAAATTGACTGAAGACAGTCAATGTGTGGTATCATTTTACCCAAAATTTTGTGTTGTTCAGGACTTGACAACAAGGAAGGTGAAGGGACTGGGTAAGATCAATGATGGATTGTATCATTTGGTAAATGTTCCTTCAGAAAAAATTGATAGTGTTTTTACAGATTTAGTTCAAACTGCTTTACAAAAGTTTGCTTGTACTGTTGTTAATAAGAAGGATTCTGGTTCTTATGCTTTGTGGCATCATAGATTGGGTCATGTATCTGATTCAAAGCTCAAACATATGAATGAATTGCCTGTTTCATTGTCTAAGTCTTGTTTGGATAGATGTTTGTCTTGCCCTATGGCTAAGTTTACTAAATTGCCTTATGATTTAAGTGATTCTCACAGAACTAGTATTTTTGAGTTGATACATATTGATATTTGAGGTCCTTATAAAGTACCAACAAATGGAAAGTTCATATATTTTTTAACCATTGTTGATGATTGTAGTAGAGGAACTTGGGTGTATTTACTTGAGCATAAGTCTGAGTCCTTTGAAGCACTTAAGTATGTGGAAACCGTAAAGGGGGGTGAATACGTTTTCATTATAAAACTTTAGATTAGTCAATACAAAAATTATATCACTCTTTACTGGCGGTCCCATAAATATATGGGGGCCGCCTAGTACATCAGGGGGCCGCCCGATTTATAGGACCGCCTCCACAAGAGGTTTTTCGAACTAGATCTTTTGTATCAAATCACCAATTAAGTTTGACGCAATATGAGAAGTGTCGATAATAGATTTACAATAACTAGTGCATATTCTATCAATATTTCCACACTCACAATGTTTACTACAAAGAGCTACACAACCATGGCTAACACAACATACACAACACTTCACACAATCATAAGCACAATGCAAGTGTAAAAGTAAAGCAATAAATGTAAAGACATAAGTAAAGAGAAAGGTAAAAGAAAATGCAAATTGACACGGTGATTTATAGTGGTTCAGTCACGAAGCTCCTCTTCGCCCTACTCCACTCCCCGAGTATCCAACTCGAGAGTTACTTCACTAATCAACAAGCTCCCTTTCGGCGGAGAAAACCTTATAACGTTGCTTACATTATTTTCCGACACTAAGCTAGATGTCGAGTTCTTCTTCGGGTATAACCAAACCCGTTATGTTTTATGGCCCAACATAACAAACCTTGTGTTTTATGGCCTAAACACATAAACCGCGTCGCTTATAATATTTTCTGACACTAAGCTAAGTGTCGAGTCCTAATCTTAGCTAGAACCAATCTACCACTTCACAAATGTAATTTGTGGCCTAAAATACTAACTGACACACAAACACGACATCCGGATTTATACACTATCCGGATCTACACAAATACACAAGAGTTACAATATAGAAATCAAATCTACTCTAAGACATACAAGTGATCAAATGCAATCACTTTTATGCAACCCACCTAATCCGCTACATATTATACAAGTAATCAAGGATGATCACTTTCATGTAGAGATATCCTATACTTCACTAAATACCCCATACTATTAGTGGAACTAACATAGAATGTAACCATGATCCATGCCTTATGCTAGAATCATGATCAAAGAAGAAGAAAGAAAATTATATGTATGTGTGTGTTGGTGACGTGGGTTTTCATCAAGAGAGAAGGGGGAAGAAAGCCTTGGCTTATATAGAGAAGTCTTGCCTTGGAGAGGTCTCTTTTGTCAAATGGATAAAAGGGTGTTTGGATAAAAGCATGCATCACTAGTTTTCCCTCCATCTTCTAGAAGCAAATTCAAATTTGAATTCACTAGTTTCCCTCCATCTTCTAGAAGCTTTGATTGGGACTTAATGGGCCTTAATGGACCGAATTTGTTGGGCCTTATTTGGCTAGCCTGTTTGCTTGGCCCGATCCAACTAGTGAAGCCCATATGAGTAAGAGTCTCGGGGTGTTAAGATCGAGTTAATAAATGTATATTTGTGGTGGATAAGGATGGTGAGATATCCTTGAGTTGAAGTATACATATACGAGTAACTTGTGAACTTTATGTTATGTTTTACAAGTTACATGTTTCATCACCAAAACATAAAGAGAATGTATAGATTAAATATCGTAATATTTGAACTAACAATCTCCCCCTTTTTTATGATGACAAAATGTGTAAACTATAAAACACAATAAAGTTTAAAAGTTACTCGTTTACACTCTCCCTTCTCCCTCTTTTGTCGAAGCAAAAAGGTATTATGTGGATAATGGTTGGAGCATATAGTTAGGAGGTTTGAGAAGAAGACATGAGAAGAAGGTAGGTGCTCCGAGTATATAAGTTTGAGGTATGAGGAGAAGATATGAGAAATAAAGGTGAAGGTGATTGTGTGTTTCTTGGATAGTTTTGAAAATATCATGAGAGATGAGAAGTAGGCAAGAAAAGAAGGTAGGTACATCGAGTGTATAGGTTGAAGGAATGAGGAAAAGGTAGGTGCTCTAAGTATATAGGTTGGAGAAATAAGAACAAAATATGAGAAATAAGGTTGAGGTGGTTTTATGTTTCATGGAAAATTTAGAGGATGTCGTGATAGATGAAAAGAGGGCATGAAAAGAAAGTAGGTACCTCAAATATATAAGTTAAAGGTATGAGAAGAGGACCTTAAGGTTGAGGGTGACTTTGAAGTGGAAGAGGTGAAGTATTTGAAGTATGAATGAACCCTTATTCATATTTGACAATCCCCAATCCTATCTTCCTATAAAGGTGAGCTTGCATCATCCCAGTGAAGTCTTTTATCATCATGGTTTACCCAACTCCATGCTATTTACCCACATATCTCCTAGCTCCCCCTTGCTCATTGCGCCCCTATGATAATATCATTCCTTGTATATTGACTCTAACGGATCCATGGATCAAATAAATTACCATCGATGCTCAAGAAGTTTGATGCAATTTATATGAGTAGAGCGCTTGCAAGTGCTCCCCCTCGGTGTATGCTTCCCCTTGTTTGTGGAACCAAGGAATCAAGATATTATTGTACTACAAAACAAAGTTAGTAGACAAGTGCACATATACATATATCAAAACATTAGCAAGGAACTAGACATGCACTTCTAGGTTTTATTATTATAAAGTATGACACTTTGAAAGAGAAGTAGAAACTAGGAATTTGTTTGATAATGAGACGCATTTCATTATGAAATTCACTTGACTCTTGAAAACATAAGCAACGATGCTTATGAGTGATGGGATATGAGGATGACCCATTGATCTAAAGAGAGATATTGGGTATAGATTTGGGTGTGGAGTAGACGTCAACTCGTAGCAGAAGAGAAGAAGTGTTAGGTTATGGAATTAAAAAAATGAATGGTATTACAAGCTGCTGCCGGTGGTCCCAGATATATCTAGGGGCCGCCAGAATAGATCTGGGGGCCACCGGACCGCCAACAGGAGGGATGTTTGGGAAATTGACAAATTTTTCAAAAAGAGTGACATTTTAATTTGCATTTCGCTAATTAAAAATACTTAAAGTACTTCGGATGAAGTAGTTAAGTTGTTACGACACGAAATGGAACACGGACTAGAATCGAAACTAGAAGAAAAGAAGAGACCGATTTATGGAATGTGTTCCATCATTCCTAAACCTTGACGAAGATAATTTATCGATTCACGCTTGAGGGGTAAAGAAAGAATGTCGGCGATGTTATCTTCAGATGCAACCTTTCGATGGAGATGTTTCCTTTTGGACATTGTCCCGAAGAAAATGGTGACGTATCTTCGGTGTGTTTTGTACGCGAAAATAATAATAATAATAATAATAATAATAATAATAATAATAATAATAATAATAATAATAATAAAGAAAACAAACGAAGATAGAGACGACGAGCTTGACAATGTCAAGACGGATGGTTGTTAGTGTACGATAAACTATACTTAAAAAGTTATGTAGCTCTTCCTTGAGCATTGCGAATGTTCATAGAACAATCACACGATGAGGTATACAATTGTGTTAAAGGTGACAACGAAAATAGTGGAGGAAAGAGATTAGCCATCTCTATGGTTGAAGAGGCATGGTTGAGTGAGAAGGAAGAGGTGTGATCGAAAGAAAAAGAGTGTTTTCATCGAAGAGAAAGAATGTTTTTATCGAAGCGAAAGAGATGTTTTCGTTAAAGAAAAAAATGTTTCGTCAAAGAGAGAAGGAGAACGTTTTAACATATGTTGTTAAAAGGCTTGAATAGGGCTTTTCGGATATGACCTTTAACGTTTGCGATCGCAAGTTAAAGATACTTGAATATTTCGGATGAAATATTTAAGTTGTCAAACCTACTAGGAGGAGTGTTAAATTTGTATCTAACTTTTTCTTGACAAAAAAGTGGATTATTCGGAAGAAATCAAGATGATGATTAAGAGAATGTGTTGGTGAAGACTCTAGGAGATATAAAACCGTTTTGTGACTCTTTTGACTTTTTAGATTTGTGACACGGACGCAAAGAAAAATATTCAGGTGTGAGAAAATATATATATATATATATATATATATATATATATATTATATATATAAGGAAGTTTATCTAAGCATGCATCAATAAAATAATCAACAAGATTAATGTGTAAGACTATATGCCATCTAAGCCTTATTTGTCATACATCAACCTAACATAGTATAAGCGCACAATTAACATGCTGATTTGTTATCACAGAATAAGGTTATTGGCAATTTGATAGGTATGTGAAGATCCTGAAGAAGAAAACTCAACTAAAGCAATTCACATGTAGTGGCAGCCATGCTCCTGTATTCAGCTTCAGTGGATGACCTGCTAACTGTGGCTTGTTTCTTTGTTTTCCAAGAGACTAAAGAGTGACGCAAAAAAGATACAATAGCCAGTTAAGGATCTTCTTGTCATCAAACATAAGGCCCAATCTGCATCTGAGAATCCTGTCATCTGTAAGTGAGGTTGTATAGGATAAAGGAGACCTTTTGAAATTGTGCCTTTCAAGTATTTAAGTAAATGAATTGCAGCCTGCATATGTACATCTTTTGGTGCTGAAACAAATTGACTCAGATGTTGAATAGCATAAGAAATATCTAGTCTTGTCATGGTTAAGTACAAAAGTCTTCCAACTAGTTTTCTATAAATGCCAGCATCACTGAGAGGAATTCCTTTATCAAGAGACAACTTTAACTGAGTTGAAAGAGGGAAGGAAAAGAAGGTTTTGCTGCTGTAAGTCCTGCATCAGATAGCAAATCCAAAATATATTTCCTTTGATTAAGGTGCATGCCAGTATCTGTCTTGAAGAGCTCTATGCCAAGGAAGTATTTGGCCTGACCAAGATCTTTAATTGTGAACTTCTCATCAAGGTTTTGTTTTAGTTTTAAGACTTCTAATGCTGAATTGCCAGTAATCAACATATCATCCACATAAACAAGGACAACTATGAATTTTGATCATGTTGACTTTACAAATAATGAATAATCATGCTTAGATTGGACATAACCAAGGCACACCAAAAACTTTGTCAATTCATGATTCCATTGTCTTGAAGCTTATTTCAAGCCATACAATGACCTACTTAATTTGTAGACTTGTCCAGGAGAAGCTTTGGTATAGCCTTCTGGGGGTACCATATATATCTCTTCATTAACATAACCATGTAAGAAGGCATTGTTAACATCTAATTGATGAAGAGGCCATTGTTTTGCGGTAGCTAAAGCAATTAAAACTCTTCCCGTAGCCAAATTTGCAACAGGAGAAAAAGCATGTTTGTAGTCCAATCCTTCCTTTTGGTTGAAACCTTTGACTACCAGTCTTGCCTTTAGCTTGTCCATGATAAGTGCTTAATTACACATATCTTTTACCTCTAAAAACGAGCTTAAATGACCAAAAACAGACAAAAACTGTCAAATATATGTTTGTTTTGCATTTGTATTGTGCAGGAAGTGGATATCAACAAAAAGACAGAAAACCAAGCCAAAATGACAAAACTGAGCATGGAATGGAAAAGACTGTGCAAAATCAAGGCCAAAGTCCAAAAATGCCAAAGTCAGAGTCAATACAGAAGAATCAGCAGTCAAACCGGAGCCGGAACTGAAGAATACTATTGGATGCAATCTTAACCCATCTGATGGGCCGGGAAAGCCCAATAGTATAACTATGAAGACTGTGAAGACCAAATGGGCCCTCAATCAATTACAACAGCCCATTTGTGTGCAATTGACAAAGACTGTGAAGACTTTGAAGGCCCAATCCTAGCCCAGTTACAGCCAATCTCAGCCATTGTACACACAAAACCCACTTCATAACCTTATTGGGCTTGAAAAAGCCCAATAACCAAACCTGTACCTTATTGGGCCTTAAAAAGCCCAATAACATAAGCCTAAACCTTATTGGGCCCAGACACACTTAATTGGGCCCAATACAAGCCCAATACACAAACCCAAGCCCAATAACCTAGTTATAAAACATAAGGACCAAAAATGTAAATTTTAAAACCTTGTTTTATAATTAAAAATGAAAAAAATAAAGAAAAGGGCCAAAATTGCCAATTTTGAAAGTTGTTTTATAAAAGAAAAATGGTTTAAGCAAACACAAGGGCTGGTTTTGCAATTTACCAAAAACCCTTTTTCCCTTTTAGTTATAAAACGCAGGGACCATTTTTGCAAATTACCAAAACTTTCTTTATTCTTTTAGTTATAAAAAATAGAGGGACCAAAAGTGACACTTTCCAAACTCTATTTATAACTGAATTTCGGCTTAAAGAAAATGAAAAAGGGACCAAAGTTGAAGGGCTAGTGTTTTGCAACGTTTCAACTTTTCTTTAAAAAACGAACTCACAACAGGTACTGTAAACCCCATGATATACCCGCCAGAAACTAAACAGCCCTTCCCATAGGTTATGTCTAGTCTTAACTCCATCACCCCTAGTCACACACGTCCAATAAATTTATAAAACCTTTCCCCACTTCCACCCCAACCCAACAAACCCTGCCATATAAGTCAATCACCCCCACCGAGAACATCAATTGTGAGATGGTATGATAAAGAAACATAAGCAAGAATAATGGAAGGCTAGGATTGCTGGGATTGCTTTGTACTCTCACAACCAGCTCAACCCAAGACAAAGAGAAGGCTGAGAGACTTGTATAAGAGAGAAGAGAACAAGCCGAACACCACACACCACTTTACCTTGTTTTTTTTAGTTAAATGTTTTAAATTATGTATTTTTCTTAAGCAATTAGTGTAACTTAGCTTCAGTTAAAAGTTTATGTTGTAATATTTCTATCTCTAATAAAAAAGGGTTTAAACTTCATTTTGCTTATATCAAAGTTATTTGCTTAATCTTGTGCTTAATCTTGTTTCATTTAGCTTAGGCAGCCTATAGTAGTTATTGTTCTAAGCTCTCTCAGTTAAAATTCATTTAGATTTTATACTTGCATTTCTGTCATTTTTTTTAGAATAAAAGCTAGTAGAGAAACTAGTACATTTCTATTAATAAGCTTTAGGTTTTATAGTTAAAAGAGCTTAAGTAGTTTAATATTAGAGTGAGTAGATAAAAAACTTTAGCTGTTTTAGTTTGTAAACCAGATTTTAAGCTCATTTAGTGTTGTCATTCTGAAATAGGGAGTGTTTGGATTAGGCTTAATTGGACTTTTAAAGTCAACCTTACTTTGTCAAATCCTTTTATATAGTTTTGTTAGGTTAGTATATCAAGAATTAAACAGGTTTTAAAAGTTAGATATATGAATTCTAAAGTTTAGCTTGTAAAAAGTCCTCATTTACACCAGGGCAGGTTTGGTGTTAGGTAATTGTGAAGGTTTAAGTGATTTCTAGAATAAGAGTGCTATATTTTAGTGAATGTAGGTTTCATTACATAAATTGAGTTAGCTTTTGAGTTTTTAAAGTAACACTTAAGCCTGCATTTGTTCCTTTGCCATTTGCACCAGCAACAACAGTTTTAACTGTTGTTGCTACTCCATTTTCTCACTGTCTCTGTGCACTAATAAGTAAAAACTAGACTTTAGAATTTAGCATAAGTTTAGAATTCTATTTGCTTAGTACATTTTATCATTCAGTTTCCAAATTTAAGCACTTTACCTAGCTTATTGTTCCTGTCATAAGTAGCCTATCAGCATATGTGCATTTCAGCTTATTACCATTTGAATTTTCATTCCTAGTTGATCTATTGAAAATCCTTTTATCTAGGTTGAATTAAGGTAATTAGGTTAGTTTATTTTCAAAAGTTCAGCTTATAAAGTTCAGTAATAAGCCTGTTAGCTTATTAGAAAAAAGCTCAAAAATAGTTTTATTCAAACCTTGCACTTTTCCATCTTAATTTTCTTTCTAATCTTGTTAACTTTAGGTTAATTTTAGCTTATATTCCTTTAAAATACATCTTAGGCATTAATAAGCATCCTCTGTTTTTAAGTTTCATCAAGAAATAAGCTGGGAATAAGCCTAAATCCAAAACAGTCTCTAAACCCCTACTTTCTGTGACAGCAATCTTTCAGCTTATTTTTCAGCTTATTCTTTTGTCAAAAGTCCAAAGTGTCTTTGTTAAAGTTGTTAGGAATAAGCTAGTCTACAACTTTGTAGTTTTAAGTTTTTGCTAATTCTCAATTTTTCAATAAGCTAAATAAGCTGAAATCGTAGGGTCTGTTCTGTCATTGTCTAATAGTTTAAGGTTAACTGTTTTAACTATAGTGTAAAATTGTTCTACTTACCCCGCCTACCCTTGTCTTTCACTTTACCAAGTTTGCACCCTGTCTTTTCTAGAATAATAATTAGGTTTAATATTTTTGTTTTTAGTTTTATTAATTAGGGTTCTTAAGTTTAATTAAGCAAATTAGGGTTCAATTGAGTTATAGAAATTAGGGCTTTTTGTTCCATAATTTTTCTGCACCTTTGTAGTTTATAAAAACTATTTTTCTATATTTTTCCAGTTAAATTTGTATTTTCTAGGAATTAAAGTAGATTTTAGTTATTACTTTTTCTTATAAAAATCATAAAAAATAGAAAAATAGTTGAAAAATTAAAATTCTTTTTGCATTAATTTTCATTTTAAATCTAGTATTTTTGAAAAATAAAAGAAAAATTTTAGTGTTAATTTTTAGAAAAAGTTTATTTTTGTTAATTAATTAAATCTTAGAAAATTCATAAAAAAATCCAAAAATTAATAAAAAAATATTTTTCTTTTTTATAAAATTTTCTTTTGTCATTTTTAGTGTCTAGGACAAATATAAAATTTAGTGTAGGCTAATTTTTTCTTAATCATCTTAGACCCGTTTACCCGGGTGCTTGTAACCGTTGCTTCGTTTAGCATTCAAACTACCATCCGTTTTAGTTCTAGTTTTTTTTTATTTTTTCAAGTTAAGATACATTATAATTTAATTTTGATTTTTAAATTTAATTTACATTCATTTTCTTAATTTTAGTATTTTAGGTTTTCCGATACCTAAGTTTCTATTCTGTTCCCCGTATTTTAAAAGAATTTTAAATTCAAGGATTCCCATATAACAAATATGGTTTTCCCCGTAGTATTTTAAAGATCCCCATTTTCCTTTGCTTTTTTACCCGAGATTAAATTAGTAATTTTTAATTAATTTTCAGTTGTATCAGTGGTTACCTATCATATCATATATCTCCATCATTCAATTCTTCATCAAACCAGGATTACATCCAATTTTAGCGAAGCCATCGTTGTGACATACGACCCCGGGAATATCTCTTCCGGAATCTTTTTATTATTGATTCTTACTTGTGTATTTTATCCTTTTGTGGAATTTGACCTTTTGCCTTGGTCAAGGGCGTTCGGTCAGGATCTGTATTAGGGTTGCTATATAAGTGTGTACTATATCACGAATCAGGAACCGCCAAGCGATTAAAGAGAACTTGGAGAGGAAATTTGAGTATCTTGTGAAATCCCATAAACTAAATCCCTTCCCCACACCACAAATACCAAATCGAGACATGAAATTATTTACAAACCACCCTCAATTCCGAAACAATAACAAAAATGAGTGATGTTTGAATTTATCCAAGGATGATAAGATCACGCCTATTCCAACCATGCCAAACCCCGAAGCTAATTCAATTCTAACACGTATCAACACCGTTCCCCTTTTCTCAAGGACGACCTGCACCATGAATATCCCAAACGCAAAATGCGAAATGTTTGCAGACGATGTCTTGCTGAATCGATGTTGGTGGCGAAGAGTTTAAACTCGATTCGATGGCATGGAAATAGAGGAGATAACAAAGAAAAGAAGGAAGAACAATGGTGTGCCCAAGAACCCACAAAGAGTAGAAGCTAAATGAAAAGGTGGTTCCTCATCACGAAAACTCTTATCATTATCTCTGGCACCCGACTCAAATTCCCCATCTGAACCTTATCATCAAAGAATCCTAAATCTTAGGTAAGAGTCTAGCTAATGACTCATTAATAAAATAAGCGCTTCTCAGGAGGCAACCCGAGGTTTTAATTATTGGTTTATTTTAATTTTAGTTTTGAATAAACATGTATACCCTCTAAGTAAATTGTTTTTCAACTTAGAAAATCGTAAGTGTGAGGGTGTTACATGCTCGTAATGTATTTATATAATGATTGTGACTTCATCTTTGTGTTTTGTATGTTATTGTGTGAAAAAAATAGCAGCAGGTAAATGTAGGATGGTATGCTTAAGGCGAAATCGATTGATCCACACTTTTATGAAGCATATGTGTACATTTATCATATGGGAAGCTCAAATGCGATTTCTCATTGCCCGGATGTTTGGTTTTTCTCTTTACTCGTTAATAACTGGTTTTATACTTTGTTTTGTTTTGTCGCATTGAGGACAATGCGTAACTTAAGTAAATAGGGAAAACGAGACTGATTTTTAAATTTTCATATTTTTGGCTAATTTAAAAAATTTGTATACTTGTTTGCCCTTGGTGATCTAGTTTGTTTTCACGCTTTATTAGGTTAATATTTAGAATACTGGATCAAATACACGGTGAAGATACTATAATTTTGAAAAATGTAGAGATGTTCCGTAATATTGCAATCCATTCTATGATCTATAACATTTGCTAGCACAATTATAGCCCTTTCCCACTAAATTGTGAGGATTTTAGCATATTCCATATAGCAAATCACTTTTATGCTTGAATCTTTTTTGCTATGAGAGTACCGGTGTTTTAAATTGAATACTAAGAACATGTGCCTTGTGAATCATTATGAATGCCACAGTGAGATCACATTCGAATGATTAAAAGTGTATATGCGTGAAAAAAAAGGCACCTAAGGAATAAAACCAAATGGTCCTTTCATGTTTCATCTAATGACATTTAGCTAGCCACATCGGCTAGTTAACCACTCATATGGACCCATTTGTTAGCACTACACTTTATAGTGCTAGAATACCTTAGAACACCTATTTGAGCCTTTCATTTCGTTTGTTACATCCACTAAAAAAAGCAAAAAGAAATATATATTATACACTTTAAACCTTAGCCTAACCCATAGTCAAAATCTAAATTGTGGGTTGCTAGTTGCTTGGTATGTTGGATTGTTTTTTATGATTATTAGTTAGCCACACTTCCTATGTTTGTTTTTAGTATCAAAAGACTCGATTTTCTAGTTTAGTTGTAAACAAGGTAATAAAATGTATGTAATGTTCCGATTAGGAATAAATAACTCATTTCACAAGGTAGTTTAATTGTATTCCAAGTCGGTTATGCCATCAAATGCATCAAGCCCTTCCACAAAGCAAGGTGTAATGTATTTCTCATACACCTCCTTCGTGTCCATCCTATGAAAAGTGTAAGCCTTAGCTTCCTGCACGTTCCCACTATTACATGTATCGTGTATTTCAGAAGTATTCCATTCACCTTTGCTTTCCTCCAAGCTATCCAAATTCACAACATTGTCCTCATTAAGGCACAGTTGTCCCAAGCTCGTATTAGGATCCATTTCTAGCTTAACCCGCCAATAAAATACCCAATGCAAGACGTAATATGTAATTTTCAAGTAAAGCCAAACATCATTTTGCATTCAAGTAACATCAACAATTGTTTTAGACAAACGGATTATTTTTAGCATTATGAACATTTTTTTGTTACTCTGAAACTTCTCTGAGATATTTGTGTGACGCACACAAAGGTGAGTGCGGACATTCTGTATTTTCTTAAAAAATTTTCTTTTTTACGGCGACGTGCGGCGGTTTAGAAAACAAGTGTGGCTCGCTTCTGGGTTTTTTTAATTATAAATTTGAAATTTTATGAATCAAGTAAGCAGATATAATCAAAAACAAATTATATAAATATTTTAGTCATTAAGCAAATATCATACAGAAGTAAATAAATTAAAATAAACATAAAACGGAATTGCAAATATTTTTGTATTTTCATTTTCATTCACATAATACACAAATGCATAAACTTAAATAACAAAGGCACATAAAAAGCAAGTTTCATGTTCTCAGCATCAAATTTAGTCATTAGGGGATTTTTGGGTTTGTTTGGAACGAATTCCGAGATTTTATTAGATGTAATTGTCTGAGAAGTGCGGCGTTTTTCAAAGCAAACATCGTAACTGTATTTGAAAAATCCTACAAGTGTGTCACACACAAAAGCGAAGTGCGGCGTACATTTTGTCAGTAAATCTTTTCTTTTTCAGTTTTGAGTTAGTGTCCCCTTTTTATACACTATTTCCGGTCACTTTAACCCCCTAAATCATGCATATATGCCCAGATTATGTGCTTAACATTTGTTAGGTTTTTAGCACTTGGATGGCATTTGTAGGAAATACACGTGACTTGGGCTCATTTGGAGAAAAACGGACAAGATAACGGACCTACACCAATTCCATGAAGAATTATTGTTTACAAAGCGTGGAGACGGCGTCGCAGGCATAAAGCGACGGCACGCGGATCAGATCCGGTGAACGGCTCAGAGATCTAGCGACGGCGGTCAAGACGGGCCAGGACCTTAAAAAGGCTAGAATCATTCACGTATCTACGGCTACAGGACTTCAACAACCACGACCGTCGAATACGATATCTCCTAATATAATACAAAAACCCGATTTTTGAGGGTTTTAAAAGTGTGTAACTTGGTTAAATAACTATTAGAGAAGACGAACCCTAGTCATTTAGCAGCTTTAAAAGGTTGTTTTTTAGGGCCACAAATCCTATAGCAACTACCTTCTATCCATGTTTTTAATCAAGTTAAGAGTTGTTTTATTCATTAATCATTTAAATAGTCAATGTTTGTTGTCGATTAATCTATGTTCTTGCCTTTTAACCTTAACATGCTAGGCTAAATCCTCCTTTGTATTTTGCCTTTATGATTGCCACAATTACTTCATGTGACCATATATGGATTTTGGTCACACTGTTCAATTGTGTGACATATATTTGTCACATATGTATATATATAGTGCAACTAATGTTTCAAACTTATTTGTATCTGTCACACATCCCAAATTATAAGTGACTAAATAATCAACAAAAAATTACCAGTTACCTCTAGTCACATAAATATTCAAATGTGTGACAATGAAATTCTGAAATGGTCACACAAAATGAGGTCAAGTGTGGCTGTTTATTTTATTCTGGTACATTTAGTCACATAAATATCTGAATGTGTGGCCGTTCAAAATACAGCATGTGTGACGAAATCCCAGATTTGTACTAGTGTCATGACCTAGGAAATACTTACACAGATCATCACAAGTGTGACAAGGCAACAGATCTAGGAGAAGCAATCTGAGGAGTAGTGCATGATTAGGTAAATACATCTCTTTATCATAAAGTTATCACCATTAGTATAGATTATAATTATTATTTAATTATTAGTTAATCAAACTAACCTCTCAAATCATGATATTTACCTACTTTCATATAAATATAAAAATACAAAAAGAATCTTCTCTCAACCTCTTAGAATTCTGTTAGACCATGTTCGAGCCTTCCCAACCTATTCCTATAGAGAACGATAACAACCTCCAAGTCTTGCCTATACTACACTGCAACGATTAGGTACACTACCTAGGGAGTTGTAAAACTTCTTGTAGAAGTCTTAGCGACACCCATATCAAGTTTTTGGCACCGCCGCGTGGGGAATAGTTAGGTTTTGATCATTGTTTAACTTAGTTCTACTCGCTTGAATCCTTTTAAGTGAGATTTTATTTTTGTTATATTAGCTTTCTCGTAGTCTATTTTTTCTTTGTGTTAATTGTTTCGTAATCCATTCTCGTCCACCACCATGGGAGATACGAATCCTATTTGTACTCTTGTAGATTACTCCAAACCTAGCCATGAGGGCTACATGAATACCATTGAGCTCCCCGTAAGGAACAATGTGGTACCTCTTCGATCCGACACCACCCGGTTGGTGCAAAACGAATGCGTGGTGCAAAACGAATGCTCATTCCACAGACTTCGGTCCGAGGATCCAAACCAACACCTCAAGGATTTTTTAAAACATGTGGACATACTTGATCTTGACGGTGAAAACAGGGAAAGAAAGTGCTTGCGTTTATTTCAATTTTCCCTTCACGATCAAGCTAGAAACTGGCTTGAACGTCTTCTAGCAGGATCTATCACCACATGGGAGGATCTTACTACTCGTTTCCTTGCTCAATTCTTTCCACCGGGAAGGACTGCAAAACTTCACAACGATATCCTGATGTTCCAACAATATCAAGGAGAATCTCTTTCTAAAGCATGGACTCGTTTTAAGGACTTACTCCAAAAAGTCCCTCATCATGGCATCGATCTTTGGCTCCAAGTCCAAATCTTTTATGACCATGTCACTCCCGTCACAAGACGAACCATTGACCAATCGGCCGGTGGCAAGCTTCGTGACAGAAACACTGAAGAATCCTAGGCATTATTAGAGGACCTCGCACTCTATGACAACGAAAGTTGAAACGACCCAAGGGATTTCGCTAAGCCCGTCAAGGCAATCTCTTTGCCTCAAGATGTCCCGAGTACATCTGACTGCCATCTCATCGAGCTTGAGAATCAAGTCTAACGCGTGATGAAAGCTCATCTTGCTCCGACACAACCTGCTCAAGTGAACAAAATCACTTCTTCATGTGAGATCTGCAGTGGTCCCCACGACACTCAGTACTGAATGAAAAATCTCAAACAAGCCTTTGTTGAATATGCATCCTTGCGTACCGACAAAGCGAGAGGTAAGTGGTACACTTTTAAACCCGAACAAAACAATTTTGGTTACACCTACAATCCGTCATGGAAAATTCACCCAAACCTTAGGTGGAGACAACCTCAAAATTCCCAAAATAATTGTTCAAACCCACCGAACCGGTTCCAACCCAACGGTTCGATACTGAACAGTTCCTTCAACAACAATCCTTAAAACTTTAACATTCAATCAAATCTCGAAGTATTGGTATCCAGCTTCATGGCATCTCAAGATGCCAGATTGTCCAAGTTTGAAGCCGATTTCAAACGACAACAAAGTGAGATGACCAGCGACACGATTAAGAACTCAAAACTGAACGATAACTCCACAACTTCATTTTTTTCTTCTCATTCTTACCCAACTGAAGACCACAATGCTCAACCCACATCCATGGTTTGATCAACACCATCACGATACATCCCAAGCAACAAAGTGACTCCCATGACGATAAGCCGGAAGAAAATAAGGAAGAAGAAAATAGCAGCCGGGAAGATATCAATACCAACCCCTCCACGTTACTCGATCCATCAGTTTCGTTCATAACCAAAAAAGTCTTGAAACTTAACTCATTCTTTGAATCGCTCGGCTTGGCCCCCTCAATTATCCGACACAAAATTTGTCTGCACCAAAGGAGATGATGGTGAAGTGATGTTTATTGAGATAGTTAATAAGAATGAAGATTTCTGCAAGGAGGAACCCGAAGCAGGAGGATTAGAGGTGGAAATTTTTGATGCATTCCTAACTCGAAGCGAGCTTGCATATCACAAATATCTCATGTGTGGCCCCATCCCTTCAATATTCCTGAGAAACCCCATCATTACGGAAGGATGTCCATCAAACCTTAAAATACCATGCAACATTGGACATGTGCATGTGGATTCCCCTCTAAATATCATGACCCGAATGATGTATAATTGGATCATGAGAATAAAACTCGACCCTAGGGAAAATTCGGATAGAGGAGTTAGCAATTTCACAGGAAGGATTAAAGGGATGCATGTTTTCGTAGGGAATTTTGCTTATGTCACGGACTTCATGATTGTTGAAGATATTAGCTCAATCAATGACCCTAGGCTGTCACAAGTAGTACTAGAAAAACCCTTCATTGAAATATCCAACATGACTCATGACCCACCCGAAGGAGTAGTGAGATTCACAAACAAGACCAATAAAATTGCCTATAAAATGCCCCCATAAGAGAGAACAGTACAACTCATTATTAGACTTAGAAAAAGAGCACACGAAATGGGTCTACCTTAGGAACGAGGAGGACAAAAGGAGAGGAGTGGAGTACGTGATGAGCAAAATATTAAGGTTTAACAAAGAATGTCTAGAGCTTGGACCTAAATATGTGACTGGAATAAATGATGATGGAGAAGTCACGTACAGGACGTGCGACCTCGAGTCTAGCTACAAGACTCGTAAATAAAGAAAAGCGCTTCTTGGGAGGCAACCCAATGTTTATTATTCTCGCATATTAGGAGTGTCAAGTGTTTTAATTCTTTTCATTTATTCTTTTATGTTTGAATCATTTTGTAATCATGCTTTGTTTGTTTGTAACTTTATCTTATTTACAATCAAAGGTATTTTGCATAAAATAAGTGTAGGGGAATATATCCGGTTTTTAAGAACCAAATTCAAACATTTAAAATAAATTGTTTAGGTTAATTCGTGTCAGTTTCGAGTCATATGATTGTAATGATTAATTCCAGGTTTTATTGCAGTGTTTTCTTAAGAAATAACTTATAAAATTGCGTGCAAGAAATTTCTCATTAAAAACGAAGAAGAAATCTTCACAGTGCCTGGAGACGGCGTCGGGATTAAAACCCGACGGCGTCGCGTCTCCAGCAATGTAAAGATTCGAGATTTTTCAAGTATTTTTTAAAAATAGAATGTGCAATATTTAAAATTTGTAATTCTTTTATAAACGTGCATAAACCTATGATTACATCATTACTCTCATCCTATCTTTACTGCTTTCATATAGTCAAACCTTAAATTCTCGTTGTATATATATCTATCCTGCCGATTTTATGCTTGGTGTAGTTGTCTTTGTCTTTGATTACAGGTGATATGTGTGAAAACACACATCCATTTAATACCAAAAATGGCCCTAAAATACCAAAAACATGATTAAAATGGCAAAGTTATGTGTGTTTTTATGTTTTATGTGTGCAGGTATGGATAAGACAAAAATTACAAGAAAACCGTCAAAAACGGGCAAACACGGATACGAGAACGGAAGAGTGTGCAAAAGCCAGAAGCCAAAGTCAGAAAAGTCAACCCTCAGTCAACTCTTAGTCAACTCAGTCAAACCACAAAAGGACAAAAATCTAAAGTTACAAATCTAGTCCCTCAAGTTTCCCAAGTTACACAAATGATCCCTAAGCTTAATGGGCCAAATCCTATCAAAACCATACCCGGATCCAAAACCAAAGCCCAAGAACCTAAGCCCATAACTCTTTTATATAAGTCCAGGGGCCGAAGATGCCAAGTTTGAAAGTTGTTAAACACTTGGATGTGTATTACATTTACACTTCACAAAGAGAAGGACTCAATTTGCCAATAGCCTAAACTCACCCCTTTTTACCATCTCAGTCAAAAACAAGCGGGAAAAATCATTGGCACTGTTCATCGTCCCCTCCGATTTACCCACAGGTTAAAACAAAGGGCAAAGCTAAATTGAGGGTTAAAGAAGGCAATTCATGGATCTAAGAACAAAATGGCAGGGATAAATTAGTCACTTCAAAGCATCTTATTGGTCAGACTAGCTAGGGAGGCCACGTGGATACAAGGAAGCACAAGAGGAGGTTGGGATTTGCAAAGAAGTTGCTCAGAGAAAAAGCACAAACGTCTCAATCACGGATTGCCACGTTGGCAATCCGTGTGAGTTATCACTTGATCCAAGGGCTATAATCCACTCTCCAATGATTAGATGATTATAACGGTTGTGATGGAAAGGAGCGTGTAGAGCAAGAAAAGGCTAGAAGGTTCAGCTTGTGGCTATAATTAGATCCCCCCCCCCCCCCACAATTTCACCACACATAACACATACGTCTTTTTTTGTTTTTTTTAACCTATTTTATAGTTTTTAGCTTAAATTTAGTTACGGTAATTATTCAATTTTTAATCTCTTGGTAATTTTTCTTTTTAATCATGTAATCAAAACTTTCATCTCATGAAAAGTTAGATTTTAATTCCGTCTTAATCTCTTTACCTACTCATAAATCTAAATAAGGCTCAATTGTCCTAAAACTTTACTCATAAAAGCTCCTAAATCCTTATGATTAAATATTAGTATAAGCCCTTAATAGCTCTCACTAGTCTCTAAGTTAGTGATTGAGCTCAATTAGTCTATTAATCTACTCAAATAATTAAAATCAGCTAATTACCTTGTTATTGGACTTATTAAGCTTATGGAAGGGGAGCTAGATTTGGAAGGGCTCCCAAGGACTTAACAGCTTAAACTTTGAATAACCAGAGCAGTAGAAAAGCTCTAATAGCCCTATCTTCTGTTTAGCTGAAGCCAATTGTAAGCTTTCTTTTAAGTTCCTTTGTCATTTAATTTTTAGCTTAAAACTGCTTATTTGCTTATTAGTTTTACTATTTGATTAATTAGTTCTTATTTGTGCTTATTTTAATCATCTTGTGCTTATTAATATTCTATTGTTAGTTGATGTAGATCAGATCTTAGTTTTTATTCATTTCTGTCTTAAAATCATACAAAAAAAAAATTAGTTAGCAATAGTTATAAATCTTTGATTCTAGCATATTTAGTTGTTGATCCATGTTTATTAAGCTTGTAATAAGCTATTGAATGTCTGGTAATAAGTACTTGTTAAGTGGATTTGCAATTCAAGCTTAAGTTCAATCTGTCATATGCTTACATGAGTGTTTGGTTTAGAATGGTTTGACTTCAAATAGTCAAAGTGAGCTTTAAACTTTGCTTGAGTCAGTTTTCAATTCACTTTTAATCAATAGAAAAAGAGTTTTTAGAGGTTAGATTTCAAAAATCAACAAGTTAAGGCTTATTGAGATTGTGTCAGCACCAGGGGACTTTTTCAAACCCCACAATATACCGTCAATCATCCAATCTTCAATGCTCAAAATGAGTTTCTCAATTCTCAAAACAAGCTTATGGAGCAAATGACATCCATATGTGATATGGTTGGTCAATTTATGCAAAAGAAGGAAGAAGAAAGGCGAATTGTGGAAGAGCAAGCGGCTAAAGATCGATATTGGAAGATTCCCATTTGCTATGATGATGACGAGGACTATACCATTGCTATAACACCCATTTTATCAACCAAGGAGCTCGTTGACTCTCTCATAATGGAGGATGAGCATCTTGACACTATTCCGGCAACGGAATCGGACGAAATAATAAAGTCTAGTGTTGAGAACCTCGTCCCAATCCCAAGTGAGTCCGAGGGTCTTTCCGACGATATTTGTGATGTGCCGTCTTGTGATAATGATCATTTTGATGCTGAATCTTTGCTTAGTCAAGATATTCTGATCACGTCTCCTAAGATCGATTTTCTTTCCGAGGAGTTCGCCGGTGAACTCGCTCCTATTTTACCGGATATTCATAAAGCCGATTTTGATGAAGAAGAAGATATTTCTGATGATGATACTTCAAGTGATGACGATGATTTTGAGGACATCGAGTACGTTGATGCAACACCTCCCAATTCGGAGCTCGTCAGCTTAGAAGAGGTTGAGGACGTTATTCTTCGTGACAAATTGTCAAATGTCTATCTTCTCATTTCTAAGATTGAAGCATTAAATAAAAACCCCACTCTATCTTATTCTGATAATTCTTATAGCAATCATACGAAAGAGGTGAGAAGTGGCAGTACCACTACTCATGCTAATAACTCTCTTCCCGAGTATGATTCGTTTCTTTTTGAGATTGAGCCCGATCAAGGAGGGTTGACTAGCATTGTTATTTATAATGATCCTCTTTTGGAGCTTCCTGAGTTTAAATCATTCCACCTTGATCATCGAGACAACCCATCATCTCCTCGTCCTCCACCGGAACCACCGGACGTTTGTTTAGATTTTAAGCCTAATACGGCCATGAAGAATGATGAAGATTTTAACCAAGGAGAAATTGTTTTATCCCTAAATGTTGAAGATGTCAATTCCTTCACATTTGTCATTTAGATTTTTCTTTCATTTTTCACCTACCCCGAGGATTCTCCTATTATTCTCTCTCTCAGAAATGAGGACCTCGTTTTTGACCCTGGCATCTTTACTTTTCATTTTTCTCTTAAGTCAGTTCCATTTGCTCTCCCTAAGGACAAATGAATTCAGGGATCGAGTCAAGCTTTGCGACTCGGTGAACAAAAACAAGCCGCTTTGTGGGAGTTCACCCCATGCTTATCCTTTTCTATTTTCTTTCTATTTTCTAACAATAATGTGTTGTGATGTGATGAGGCTTGTACTCTTTCGATTTTTTGTTGTTTGTTGTTTGTTGTGATTTTTGTAGGATTGAACCAACAAATTTTTGAATCCTCTCGTGTTCGGTGTTGTGTCCTGGTTCACTCGAGCTTCCTATCCTTTGTTTGAAATTAGTTTGGGGAAATCCGATATCCTTTCAACATTATCGATTCACGTTTATCTTTGCATAATTAATAAACGGCTTAGATTTGCGTAGAAACCCGGCCTTAAACATTGAGGACAATGTTTTGTTTTAGTTTGGGGAGGGAATCTATCGATTTGATGTTGCATGCTTATTGTTTTGTTCTCACGTACCCCGTTTTCCCACAAAAATAGAAAAATTTTCAAAATTTTTAATTTTTAATTTGTAGAAAATAAGTGTTTTTGTCACAATTTTGACTTTCTTGCTGGGTAAGAATGAGAGTAAATTTTGACCCGATCGAGCGTGTTGAGCTCTAGCTTGTTCCTTAACTTTAGGCTTAAGCTTCGATAAAATTCTGCGAAGAACGAAAAATGATAGAGTTAAGTATGAGTAGGATGCTAAACAAAGATTATTTGGAAATCTTAAGAGCTCATGTATGTAACTTGTTGCTTTTTCTCCCATAAGCTCTTAACCGAATTAATATACGTGCTGATTTTAAAGATTAAACTTAAATCAACAATTTTTATATAGCAAAAATTTTTGTCTTAGTTCAAATTTATAATTGAATTTTTCAAAAAGAAGTATTCTTTAAATAAGTTTAGTAAAAAATAAAAAAAAATAAAAAATAAAAAATAAAAAAATGATGATAAAATGAAAAAAAAAATATGAAAGTTGTGGGTTGATAAAAGTTTACTACCTCTTGCCGGCGACTCTTGTCGGAGGCGTGGCCGATGTGTCGTCGAAAGAAAAGTGATACCGGTTCCTAGCCTAATAATGTAAATAGTAATGTTAATGTTGCAAATTAGAAAATAAATAGTAAAAGTTTCTTTTTCTAAAACCAAAGTATTCTTTTGAACCAAAATTTGCAAAAGTCTACAAGGCTTTTTCATCGGAAGTTCATGCGTCTCGATTATTATTCTCCGGATGGGGTCTCAAAAACCTTAGCACTTACCCGATGACGGTGGGATGCTAGAGAAGAAAGTCATTTATGGGGCAAGTGAACCAACGATGTCTTAGCTAAGGAGGTTTTTGTTTGCTTTGAGTTGTGATCTTACTATGTTATTAACATATTAGCCCAAAAGGCCCATGTGTAAAGCTTAGTCGGATTTCAACTATCTAAATATGTGGATTTAATGGTTTAAATTAATTTGAGCACACACATTTAAATATATGGTGTATGTCGGGAAGAAAAATTCACAAGTTGTAATTATAAGTAGTCTTAGCATCTTAGCTTGTACTTAACGGTGATCTTATTTTTAAGCTTAGTATGAGAAAAGTGAAAAATTGGGAATGATGAAGTTATCTTTTAGACACTTAATCGTGCTTTTTGTTCCATGATCCTAAAAGTTACCACTAAGGTAATGAAAACAATACATTATGTCAACACAAGAATAAGTTGTAGTTAGGTAGTTAATTATTAAGAAAAATCATAAAAAGAGAAAAAAAGTTTTGAAAATGGGAAAACGGGTGTTTTATAACTTGTGACTTAGAAACTTTCCCCGCAAAGACTTTACTACTTCTTAAAGGATTAGTTTGGGGAAATTTCTTGGTATTTGGTTATAAGGCATGTAATATTGCGTGAGGACACGCAATCGTTTAGTTTGGGGAATTTTGATATGTGTGAAAACACACATCCATTTAATACCAAAAATGACCCTAAAATACCAAAAATATGATTAAAAAGGCAAAGTTATGTGTGTTTTGTGTTTTATGTGTGCAGGTATGGATAAGACAAAAATCACAAGAAAACCGTCAAAACGGGCAAACACGGATACGAGAACGGAAGAGTGTGCAAGAGCCGGAAGCCAAAGTCAGAAAAGTCAACCCTTAGTCAACTCTTAGTCAACTCAGTCAAACCACAAAAGGACAAAAATCCAAAGTTACAAATCTAGTCCCTCAAGTTTCCAAAGTTACACAAATGATCCCTAAGCTTAATGGGCCAAATCCTATCAAAACCATACCCGGATCCAAAACCCAAAACCAAAAGCCAAAACCTAGGCCCATAACCCTTTTATAAAAATCCAAGGGCCATTTCTGCCATTATTGAAAGTCATTTAACACTACACTTTTTCTTAAAACAAAGACAAGGAAAACCAACAAACACCCCCGGTCAAACTCACCCTTATCCCTCTCAGTTAAAAACAAGCGGGAAAACCCGTTTTACTATTCATCCATCCCTACCATTTTACCATTCAGTCATATCAAAGGGGAAACGTAAATTAAAGGACAATATGGTCAATTCAAGGACCAAAGTACAAGCTGGCAGCGTTATTACATCATCAAAAGCACCCCATTGGCCAATCCCAACAAGGAATGCCACGTTGGAAGAAGGAAAACACAAGTGAAGATGGGATTTTACACTCAACACACTCACAATGGAAGCACAAATGTCTCAATCACGGATTGCCACGCTGGCAATCCGTGTGAGCTCATAAGTGATCTAACGGTGGGAAATAGGAATCCAATGATTGGGAGCTAATCAAAGGCCAAGAAAGAGAGGAGCGTCTAACTGAAAAAGGGACTAGAAGCTTCAGAGATGCACTATAAATACTCACACTCCTCACACACATACTATCTTCTTTTTCCTGTATTTTTCTTTAAGTAAAATTAGCTTGTTAGGTTTTTTAGTTAAAATGTAATTTCACTTTTTAATCTCTTGTAATCTGTTTTGGATCATTAATAAAAGTCTCATTTAGTTTACATAATCTTGTTTTCATTTATAAGCTCTCATTTCCTCAAATACATACTCTACTATTTCATAAGCTTGTCATAAGCTCATTTTAGCTCTCTCAAGTCTATAAGCTTGAGATTGAGTTTGTTTAATCAAGCCTTAATCATACTAAAGCATTTAAATCAGTTAAACTTAAATACCTTTGCTTATTTGGATTGTGAGCTTTTGGAAGAGAAGCTAATAATGGAAGAGCTTCTATGGACTTTTACTAGCTTATCCATAAGGATAAGCTAGAGCTAGTAGATAAGCTCTATGAGCCTTTGTGCCTTTGTTATGCTAAGGCATTTGTAAGTCTTTCATTTATTTTTCTGACTTTAATCTTCTTAGTGTAATTTTGCTTAAATTTGCTTATTGATTGCTTAATCTATTTATTATCTAGCTTTCTTATGCTTAATGTCATCTTATATGCTTATTTGTGCTTCTATTGATCATCTGTCTTTAGATTATGTAGTTTAGACTTTAGTTTTGTTTAATCTGTCATAATATCATTAAAAAAACCAAAAATAGTTAGCTTAGCTTATAGCTTTTTGATTCTAGCTTAAATTAGTTGTTGGAATATGTTTATTAAGCTTGTTATTAGCTAATTGTTATCTGGTATCAAGGTTGTAATCACCAGAATTAAATTGCTCAAGTTTTATGAAATCTGTCATTGCTTAAAGGGGTGTTTGGTTTAAGGTAGTTTGACCTTTAATAGTCAAAGGTTTTTGATAAAAGTCTTTGAACCAGCTTTGATTTAGTCTAAAATGGGTAGTTTAGTGGTTTTCTCAAGTTAGTTTTCAAAAATTGAAAAGTTTAAGTTCATTTTGGTTGTCTCAGCACCAGGGGACCTTTTCCCTTTCTCTTAGATTGTTAAAATTTTGATTCAAGCCTCCTAGGCTTGATTTATGTTTATAGTTTGTTTAAACACACTCAATAGAAGTGTGTAGTGTAGGTCTTACCCTTAAGGTAACCTGCACATTAGGTTTAAGCTTTAAGTCATTTGCATCAGCAATAGTAACAATAAGTTACTACTGCTGTCCTTTTTAGGCTTCATTTAAGTTGGTATTTGTAGGAGTTAGGTTCTAAAATTCCAAGAGCTTATAGATTAGATATAGTTAAAGTTAGCTTAAGTATTGTTTATGATTTTCTAGCTTAATAATTTAGGTGCATTTGCTTTTAGAAAGTTCATAAAAACTCAAAAAGCCAAAAAAAAACAGTAGTAACTAGTCTAGCTTCTTAAATTTGAATTTCTAGCTTATAATGCTTGTTTTCATGATCTGGATTCATAGCTTATAAGTGATAGGTAAATTTTCCAAAAGATCAGCTTATGTCATAGCTTATAGTGCTTTTTAGCTTGTTAAGTTTTTGAGTTTTTAAGTTTTATTTCTGAGTTTGCTGTTTTTATTTTCATTTTCAATAAGCTTTTAATGATTTCAGTTAAAGTAGCTTTTCATATTTAGATTCTAGACATCATTAGCTTTTAGGATTAGCTTTTGTTTTCAAGTTTGAGCTTAAATTGAGTGTTGTGCATGCATTTTAGTGAAAATAAGCTTTTTGTTCTTCAAATCCTTACTTTCTGAGGCAGCAACCTTCATAAGCTCTTTTAGAGCTTATCTTTGAAATTCAGCTTATAGTTTCTTTATTAAAAGTGCTTAAAAAAAGTATGTTCTTGCAGTTTTAGCTTTTAGTTTGCAAAAATAAAAAAAATACAAAAAAGGGGTGTTGCCAGCCTAGAACCCGCGACCTCTTGCTTATATGTCCTAAGTGTTAACCAGTGTGCTTCAATAGCTCATCTGGTTAACCTTCCTTTCATTTAATTAATATAGTCAATTTAAGTTTAATAAGAATAAATAAGCCGTAGCTTATGGAGCTTATTCTAGGGCTTATTTTACTAGCTTTTTGATTATTCTTATTTTTCCTTAATTCTTGCTAGTGCCTAGTACTTTCCCTGAAATTTCAAAATTTTTCCATTTAGTAGATTATTTTTAATCATATTTCTTAGGTTTTAATTTTTGAAAAATCATAAAAAATAAGAAAAAAGTTTTTAAAAAATACAAAAAATAGTTTTTGGCATTAGAATAAATACCTTTAGTTTTACATTCAGTAAAATTATTTTTACACCTTTTAGATTTTAATTTTCATTTTAAAGCTTTTAATTTTAATTTTAAAAATAGGATTTTAATTTTAAAAATAGTTTTCTGAGTTTTTATAATATTTTAGATTTTTCTAAGTTTAAAAATCATTTTTTAGAATTTTTAGGAATTAATTTGCTATTTTTTAGGATTTAAATAGGTTTAATTAGTTTTTAATTCATAAAAAATTCAAAAATAATCAAAAAATTATAATTCCTTTTTCTAAAATTTTATTTAGTCTTATTTTAGGTTTAGAAATTTTGTTTGTATTTTTAGGAGTTAATTTTAGTGTACTTGCTTATTTGTCGCGTTTTATTTGTTTCCCGTTAATTGTTTTAAGTGTTTAATTGCTTTTGTGTTCTTATTTTAATTGTTGCTTTAATTTAGTAGCTATAGATAAACAAAAATATCTTTTCTCTCATTCAAATCATAATCCAAACTAAAGCGAGGATTCAATTTCACAAGTCGTTGGGGAAACGACCCGGGAAAGCATACTTCCCGGTTAAATATACGTATTTTACTATATTATATATATTTTGAAGAGTTTTCTTTTACCTTTGTCCTCAAGGGTAAATTGGTGATTTTTCATAGTATTATATATTATATTACGCGTATCAATTTTTGGCGCCGCTGCCGGGGATTTGTGATTAAGATTCTTTCGTTTGAAGTTTGTTGATCGTGTTTTGGAGAACCTTTCGTTTTCGAAAGTTACGTTTTTAAGAAAATCAAAAAAAATATATATAAAAAATAAAAAGTAAAAAAAATATTTTTCTTTTCTTTTTAGTATAAGTAGAAGATTAAAAAAAATATACAAAAATATTTGCTCTTTCAATTTTAAAAATAAACAAAGTTGGTAAAAGAACACCAACAAATAATACCTTCAATTGAGGTATTATCATAATAAGTTCCCAACTCGAATCAAAGATTTAAAAACTTACCATTTGTGTCATTTACGAAATACGGCTCACCTTAAAAAGTAAAATTTTTAAGAGCTACCGTGAAGTAAATTTGATTATTTGGTTCAAGTTGTCTATCTCATTTTCCGTTAAAATTAGATTAAAATCTAAAAATAATCTTCTTTTTCTTCTTATCCATTTAATTCTTTTCTTTAAACCCTCTAAATTGTTTAATTCTTATGGCGTCACTCGATCATCGTTTGAACCCTCTCTTCTCGATTAAGGAATGCATGACTTGTGGAGCTTTGTACACTGCGGATTTTTGTTGTTCAAAAGGAGGACTTGTGGACAAAATTCTTGTTCCTAAACCTCCTCAGAATTGTGCAACTTGTGGAAACCCGGTTGATGGTTCATATTGTCGACATTGTGTTTTTGTGCGAAAGTGTTTTAATGAAGGTTGGTATACAATTCATGATGAAAACAAAATTCTAAATACCTCCAAGTCATCCAATCACAACACTAACGTTGTTAGTGCACCTCAAGAGCCATTCGTCTTCAATCAAGACCCCGGTGTAAATTCTTCGCAAAGTCCTCTACAAATTAACCACAATTGTTGCTACAAGTGTGGTGAATTGTTAGACGGTATCTTTTGTCAACAATGTACTTGCAAGTCTTGTGGGAACGGTGCTCATATTGGTTATAATTGCCCACCAAAAGTTCCGATTATCTCTAATTCAGAACAATGCAATCAAACCATTGCTGAGCTCCCACAGACTTTGCCAATTGTTCATCCGACATGCAATTATGAAGATGAGAATTCATTCACTTATGATTCCAAACCTAATTCTTTCAATGATTCTCCAAGTGTTCTCACCCACCCTCCACAACTCCAGTTTGAGACTTACTTGTGTGAGTTATGTGGAAATAATGCTCATTATGGTTATGATTGTCCACCACAGTTCCCGCTTGTCTATGAACAGGAGCCGTGTTACAATCAAAACTTTAATGATAATTATTTTCCACAAAATTCTCAAAGTTCTTCTCAACAATATCTTTGTTGTGAAAATTGCGGGGGCCCTCATGAAACTTTTCAATGTCAACCAATGAATGAAGATTATTATGAGCAAAATTCTTGCTATAGTCCTTGTAGAATGAACGTAGCCCGGTTTTGTGAAAAGCTGTGGGTATTTCTATTTGAACGAATCTTCACATTCCCAGGTGAACTCAGGACCTCTCCTAGAGTTCCAGCGAACCTTAACTAATGGTATCCGATTTCGCTTTAATCGTTTGATCTCTCGTTCCATGATTTCAACGGGTTCTTCCACAAACTGGTGCTTATCCTCAACGTAAATTCCTTCTAGCGGCATGACTAATGGTTCATCGGCGTAACATTTATTCAGGTTGGACACATGGAACGTGTGATGAACTCTGCTCAACTCTTGGGGAAGTTCCAGCTTGTAGGCAACTTTCCCAACTTTGACTAAAACCTTGAAAGGTCTGACGTATCTTGGATTCAGCTTGCCCCGCTTACCGAATCATACAACCCCTTTCCACGGTGAGACCTTAAGCATAACCCTATCCCCAACTTCGAACTCCATCAGCTTTCGTTTCCGATCAGCGTAGCTCTTTTGTCGATCCTGAGCAGCTTGCATCCTTTGCTTAATCATGACGATCTTTTCCGTTGTTTCTTGGATCAATTCCGGACCAGTCAGTTGAGCTTCTCCAACTTCGGTCCAGCACATGTCCCGGTGAATCGACATTTTCCGACCATAAACAGTGCCTTAAAACAAAACAAACGGTGCGGCCTTTATGCTAGCGTGATAACTGTTTGTTATAATGAAAACTGGAACATCGGCTAGTGTAAATGCTTAAACACATCCCTTACCAAAATCGATCACGCAAGCATGTAGCGTGTCCTCGAGAGTTGGGATAGTTCTCTCGCTCTGGCCGTGTACGGTTTCTAGATGATATGCAGTGCTCATACTTATGTCTGTACCCAAAGCTTTCTGAAATGATTTCCAGAAATTGATTGAATCTCCCTCATGAACACGAGATAAATCTAAGGCAGGTAACCCGTTCTTGCTAACTATAGCTGTTCAAGTACAACCTTGCCAATTTGTCTAATGGATCATTCTCCCTTATTGGCAAGAAGTGGGCAGATTTTGTAAGTCGATCTACAATCACCCAGATGGTGTCAAAACCTTGTGATGACTTAGGAAGCTTGGTGATAAAATCCATCGTGATATTATCCCATTTCTACTCGGGTATTGCTGGTTGTACTAATAGTCCTGATGGCCTTTGTGGTCGGAACCGGCCTTACCCTTGGCGCACGGACAAGCACTTGCTAACATAAGCAGCGATATCAGCCTTCATGTTTGGCCACCAATATAGTTTTTTCACATCTTGGTACTTCTTTTCAGAACCGGGATGGATGGAGTATTTTGACTTGTGAGATTCGTGCATAATCACGGATCTTAAATCTCCATAGCAAGGTAACCAACTCCTGCCGTGTAAACATAAAGTCCTGTCGGCACGTGGTTCCAACATTTCCCTGGATATATCCTTTCTGATCATACCGCCTACATCTTCATTCACAAGATACTCTGGTTTCTGGGCTTCGATCTGAGCTTCTAAAATTCATTTTGGAAGATTCAAGCCAATAGTCATAACCAAGGCTCGAACCCGCAATGGCTTAATCCGTTCCTTATGGCTCAATGCATCAGCCACTACGTTTGCCTTCCCTGGATGATAACGAATGTCACAATCGTAGTCACTTAGCAATTCAAGCCAACGACGTTGCCTCATGTTAAGCTCCTTTTGATCGAGAATGTATTGTAAGCTTTTATGGTTGGTGAGCACGGTGCATCTGGTTCCATATAGATAGTGTCTCCATCTCTTTAGAGCAAATATCACCGATCTAAGTTCTAAATCATGAGTGGTGTAGTTCTTCTTATGAACTTTTAACTGTCAAGAAGCATAGGCAATCACATTCTCTCTCTGCATCAACACAACGCCTAAGCCTTTGTGTGAAGCATCACAATAGACCACAAAGTCTTCGCTTCCTTCAGGTAAAGCCAGAATTGGCGCACTGCACAACTTCTGATTTATCAACTGAAATGCGTTCTCTTCCTTCTCACCCCAGTCAAACTTGATTCCCTTCTGAGTAAGTTTCATCATTGATTTAGCAATCTTCGAAAATCCTTTGATGAACCTTCGATAGTAACCAGCAAGACCTAAAAATTGGCGGATCTCCATTGGTGTCTTAGGAGATGCCCAATCTTTGATAGATTCTATCTTGGCTGGATCCACATGTATGCCTCTGCTATCAATGACATGTCCGAGAAATTGTACCTTCGGAACCCAAAATTTACATTTTGAAAACTTGGCATACAACTTCTCTTTCTTAAGTAATTCCAAAATGGCCTTGAGATGTTCTTCATGCTCTTTCTCGTCCTTTGAATAAATAAGTATGTCATCGATGAAGACAATTACGAACTTATCCAAGTAAGGCTTGCATACTCGGTTCATGAGGTCCATGAATACCGTAGGTGCGTTTGTCAGTCAGAATGGCATAACCTAGAACTCGTAATGACCATACCGAGTTCGGAATGCCGTCTTTGGAATGTCTTGTTCTTGTACCCTAAGCTGGTGATATCCTGATCTCAGATCTATCTTCGAATAAATACTGGATCCTTGGAGTTGATCAAATAAATCGTCGATCCTCGGGAGTGGATAACGATTCTTCACTGTCAGTTTATTTAACTCACGGTAGTCGATGCACATCCTGAATGACCCATCCTTCTTTTTGATAAACAGGACCGAGGCTCCCCAAGGTGAGGAACTAGGTCTTATGAATCCTTTGTCGGAAAGCTCTTGTAGTTGCTCCGATAATTCCTTCATTTCGGATGGAGCCAATCGATACGGTGCTCGAGCTACGGGTGCGGCTCCTGGAATCAGATCGATATGAAATTCCACTGGTCGAGCCGGAGGAAGACCTGGCAAGTCCTCGGGAAACACTTTAGGAAAGTCTCGGACGATTGGTACGTCCTTAATTTGTTTTCCTTTTGACTTGTCCTCCTCTTTCTTGGCGGATATCTGCGCCAAAAAGACCTGGCATCCTTTTGCCATGTACTCTTGAGCTTTTGAATATGAGATAACTGCCAACCGAGATTCTCTCTCGTTGCTACTTTCGTTGCCACAAAAAGTAAAAGTTTCATTCCCACAAGGAACTTAAACAAGTTTTTTATCGCACACGATCACGGCGTGACATCTTCTTAACCAGTCCATACTGATAATGACATCGAAACTACCCAGTTCTACGGGCATTAGATCTATGTGGAACGGGTGGTCTTAGAAATTTAAAGTGCAACCTCCTATAATAGTGTCTATCCCGACTATTTTCCCATCAGCTAAATCGACATCATAACTATTATCTAACGGAGTTGGGACGATGTCAATCAGGGAACTAAATGCAGTAGATATAAAACTTCTATCGGCACCAGTGTCGAATAAGATAGATGCATAGTGGTTGTTTAAGAGGAACGTACCCGTAACAACATTGGAATCCGGGTTTCCCGATGCATTCCCTCTCTTCTCTGTATTCCTAACTGCATAAACACAGCCTTGTGCATTCCCATTCCCTCCATCCTTATTCTTCAACTTAGGGAAATCTCTCTTGAAATGCCCTAGTGCTCCACACTCAAAACAACCATTCCCCTTGGGAGCTGCCCCATTTCCCTTCTGAGTATTAGCAATGTTTGTGTTGCCAGTACTCCTGCAATCGCGGGCAAAGTGCCCTACCTTGTTGCACTTGTGGCACTTTTAGGTGCACGGGTGACTCGCTTCTTCTCACCCCTATTTATATACCAATAAATATAAATACACAACAAGGATCAGAATCCGCGAGACCAATGAAACCGGAAGCAGTATAGGGTGTCTCCGGGTCGTTATGTCCCAACGAGGCTTGAATTGAAAATCGAAAGACGAATTGATAATCGATGTTTGAATATGACAAGGAATGATTGGGTACTAACACTAATAAGCAAATGCACGAGAAGAGAAGCAAGGAAAATAAGCTAGAGCAGGCCTAAAAGCTAGGAATGGTAAAAACACTTAAAACTTTTATACTAAGACACAAATAAGCTCAAATAAGCTTAAGACAAATCAAATAAGCTAAGCTAACTCTAAATAAGCAAATTCAAAAAGCAATTAAGCTAAATTAAGCAAGAAAAACTCAGCAGTACTAACACAGTACTAACAGTACTAACTTGGAGTTAGTACTGCTAGCTTTAAGTTAGTACTGGTAGCTTTAAGTTAGTACTGCTAGCTTTAACAGAACAAAATGAAACAAGAAATAAGCTAATAAGCGAAAACAGATTATTTACTAATACTAATAAGAATCTCAGGTAATAGAATGAGCAACTGAATAAATTCAAATGGCAAATAAGTAAAAGCTAAAATGATCACTATGAAAATAATTTGAAAAGGAAATAAGCTTACATAAGCTTACTTAAAAGACAGGTAAAGGAAAATGGGTTTAATTACTCTAAAAAGCTAAGTGGAAATCTTAAATAAGAGAATATAGCTGTAAGTAAAATGATCCGACCTAGTATAAAGTTTTAACTAACAGTATAACTTGGGAGTTAGTAATGCTAGCTAAGTTACGTACTTGCTAGCTTTAAAAAGTTCAAAAGAGACTAGCAGTACTAATATGGGTTGTACTGCTAGTTGAAAATACCCTGAAGTTTTCAACAAAAATCAATTTTTTTTTTATATATTAAGCTGATTTGATCCTAAATTTATTAAAAAAAAAGATATCAAAACAAAATTAAAGGAGTTATAAGCAGATTCAATCAAGATTAAGCACTTTAATTAGCTGAATCAATCTAAAACAGTTTTAATAAGCATTACTACCAGTACTAACTTGGTATGTAACACAAACTATTTTCAAAACTAAATAAGCAGGATAAGCATAAACATACTGATAAAGCACAAATACGTAAAATAATGACAAATAAGCACTAGATAAGCAGTTTACAGTAATAAGAAATAAGTAATGAGAAAGAGAAACTTACAACACCCTTGCTCAAAACAGGGCTAAACCAAGAATCTACAAGCTCTAGTTGTATAAAACAAGCCTATGAGACGTCCATAAGCCCATCCAAACTGGTATCATCCATAAAATAAGCTGTGGTGTATTTGAGAGTGATTTTTTTGTGATTTTCTCTTAACTACTTAACTTTTTAAATTTACTTAATTAAAGCAGCTTATAAACAAGCTGTATTGAGAGCTTTTTGAACACAAAACAGCACAATTAAGAAACTTAATAACTGGAATTGTAAATTGACTTAAAACCTCAAATTTGCATTAAAACTTGAAAGTGTTACAAAGCTGAAAGTAAAAGCTGTAAATGACTTTAAAACTAAAATTAAGCTAAGATATTCTAAGATTAACTAAAACTAGAACTAACTTCTTTCAAAGTTTACAAAAGACTCTATTTATAGCCGAAGTCTTCTTCTCTTCTGTGTTTCTTTGTAGAGATAAAAACCAAGTGTGCTTGTTGTGTGAGGTGATTCTAAAACAAATCCCAGCCTTCAATTTCTTTTGTGCTTCTTTTGAGTCATTATAAGCATCGAAAAATTTAAGAATGGTGAGGGATTGCCAACATGGCACTTATACCGCTGGGGGGGGGGGAAATAGTGGAGTGGTTGAAATGATTTATCTAGGGTGTTGTTGAGTGTTTTTTTGAGGGTGAAGGTATGGGACGACATGTTGCCTCGTTGTACTGGGTTTTGGTTGGGCGGGAAAGTGGGTGTGGGAGGTTGGCAGTTTGGCCCCTACACTCTTATTAATTCTTTGCAAAATTCGTCGGTTTGGCAATTCGACCCTTGTCTTTTAACTCTTGTAATACAACTTGGGGTTTGGCAATTTTAGTCCCTCAAGTTGTATTTTCTTCATGTGGCTGACTTTTGACTTTGACTGACTTTGGCTTTTCCATCTCGTGCTTGGTTTGGTCGTTTTTGGCTTTCTTTTTGAATATCCGTTCCTGCACAATTCAAATGCAAAACATACAAATACAATGTATCTTTGGTACGTTTTTAGTCTTTTAAGTCCGTTTTTAATGGAAAATGGTATGTGTAATTAAGCACATACCAACGGGCCATTATGATGAAAATGGAACTTGGTGCACTTAGGAAAAGATCCCCCATACGGATTATTTTCGCTTGTCCCCATATTGTAGACCTTGACGACATTCTGCCTCTTAATGGGTTGTTGTTGGTGACCATGGTTATTTCTGGATGAATCATCAGCCTTCCTTTTGTTGTCAGACTGCCTTTCTGCGTAGGTGCAGAGTTTCTGATCCATCAAGTCGTTGGCCAACTTAATAGTCTCATCCAACGTCTTGGGTCTGGCAGATTTGACGTTCCCATAAATGTTGTCAAGAAGTCCACTGATGTACTTGTCAACCTTCTCGGTTTCGTTGGCAACAAACTTGGTACATATCAGGGTTAGCTCTTGGAAACGTTCAGTGTATGCTGGAACATCGCTCCCCTTGACCTTTAGGTTCCACAACTCGATTTCTAATTTCTTGATTTCACCTTGCAGACAATACTTGTTCGTCATCTTTTTCTTGAGTACTTCCCAAGTCATTTCATATGCCTCAGGACCTAAGGTTCTTATCTGACCATTCCACCAAGTCACAACAGCACCTAACAGAGTACAGGTGGCAAACTTCACCTGATTCTCAATAGCACAACCACTGATATTGAAAATTGACTCCATCTTTTCAATCCACCGAGTCAAACCGACCACACCTTCAGTTCCCTTGAAGTTCAAAGGTTGACACTTCATGAAGTCAGCGTAAAAACAAGGGCGCGCAGTTTGCACATTCCTTCAGTTATCCCCGTGTGAACTGTGGCTTCCATCTACATTAGTGAAGTTTCGCAGAAGGGCTTGATCAATCATAGCTTGGATGGATTATGGAGTCATGTTGTTTGGGTTGGTGTTGTTAGGAGTAGTATTCGATCCTCGTCTTGTCGCAGGTGCCATGATTCGTCTATAACACAAGAGACAAAACGTGAGGTCATAATTATGACAAAATATAATAATGTATAGATGAGATAACAACACAAGAGAGGTATATAGTACAACATAGCACATCTATTTCATTAATAACTTTGAAAATTTTACATGAAATAGTTGTCCGATTACACAAAATACAATACAAAAGATCTAAGGCTATGCTAGCGGGGAAAAACCCCTAATACTTAACATGCCTGTACAATGACCTAGCAAGATAAGATAACATAAATCACTAGATGTGACTGTCCGCATCCCCTGAAGCATCCTGGTGATCCAGAATCCTATCATATGGTGCTGGCTGTCTAGCTCTCCGCTGTCCTCGCAATGCTAGCAACTCGGTCTGCATGTCGCCCATCTTTCACCTCATGTCTCTCATCACACGAAGAGTCTCTACCATCTGTGCCTAACGCCTATGTTTAGTCTCTCGAAGCGCTGCTATCTCAGCCTGCTGCATCTGAAAGCGAGTCTCGTGTACCTGATGTTGTGTCTGAATGAGAGTACCCTACAGCTGTAGATGTGTCTGATATGCCTGGAGATGGGTCTCGTGTGCATACACATGATCATGGTAGATCTGAAGGTCCTGATAGGTCGCCTGACTCACTCCTATCGAGTGAGCCCAAGGCTCTCAAGAAGCATAGGCCTCCTCCTCCACCATCCATACTGTCTCCTGAAGAGTCATCCTATCCCCCATAAGTAAGTCGACCCGCTGCGAGTCCATATTGACTCGTTGTGATATACGAGACCTACTATCCCGAGCATCCTCTAGTAAGGCATACAAGTCCTGTGTATCATGCTCATGGAGCTCACAAGCTTTGTGACCCTAGTATTGACCTCTTCCACGGTCATAGGTGCTATCTCAGGAACTGCCTCTGCCGGATCTACCCAAGTATCCCTAATGCCGTACCCAACATCTCTAATCCCCTGTCGCCTCTCTTCAGCATCTACTGTGCTGACAAACCCATAATCTATCCCCCGACCTCTGGTAGGTCTAGCAGTAGAACTCTCCCCGATCTCGTATCTGGAGCCTAGAGTGGACAAACACAACCTCTTGCGAGGTGGCTGCTCGGACTCGGGAATATCATCCCTACGGTCAACAGGTGGTGGTATGTATAGAGATGGTGGTAGTGGTGGTAGTGGAGGTGATGGTAATGCGACAGTAACTGCATCAATAAGGGCCTGAGTGGATGCTATCCTGAGTGTCTGGATTTGGGTTGGACACCCAGATGATGGTAGTAATGGTGATGGCACAGGTGGTGGTGATGAATGTGCAGGTGGGGCCATGCACCTAACAAGGCGCTCTCCTGCAGAGGGTGGTGATAGTGAGATAGGTGGTGATGGTGATGGAGTAGTCATGGCCAGAAGTCTCTCGACCTCTGCCTCTGGTGGAAGGGATATGGAAGTCTGAGGCCGGACGGAAATCCTAGCCCCAATAGTAATGTCAGTGGAGGGTGGTGGTATAACAAGCTCTGTTCCCTCAGGTGGGGAAACAGGCTCATCAGTAGGTACAACAACAGCAGAGTCGGCCGGAGCTAAGTGCTCTTCCTCCTCCTCATCATTGGCGTCATCCCTAGATGAATCGCCGTTATCATCATCTCCATCATCTCCCCCGTCCATAGGATAGTCAATCGGACCATCCTCTGTCTCATCATCCTCGTACTCCTCTGGATCCTCCTCGGGATCCGACTCAGTAACATATTCGGGTGACTTAGCAGTAGGTGAATCAACAGGAGGTAATGGCTGCTCCTCAGCTGGAAACTCTTGCTCATCCTCTAAAGGTATATACTCAGGGTATATAGGCTCTGGCACGTAGTCAGGATCATGTGCCTGTATGAACATAGGCTCACGCTCATCCTCGTCCTGAGGAACTGGCGGTGTCTGTGGATCCTCTAGGCCTGGTATGTAGTCAGGTGACGGTGGGGCTACTGGCTGTATAGGGAGTCCGTCGTATCCTAATACGATGACTCGTGGAATGCCTCCCTCAGGTACCTCCTCATCATCGGCTCCCCAGAAGGCTCTACCGGGCTCAGAGTCGGTGTAGACGGAAGTGTAGGTAACCGCAGATGATGCAGAAGACATGACTACTGCAAAAAGCAAAAATAGCTTATATAAGTATTACTTATAAGAGAGATCGGTATGATATGACTATAAGTTTTAATTATAAGAGTGGTCTCTATGTTATATCTATAAGACTCTTATAGTACTATACGTAATATAATTTATATATACGTATGTCAATCATGTAAGCACTTAGTAATTACTAATGCTAAAACAGTGTGTATCATGTAAGCATATATCCTAGATGCAAACAAGTAATGTATGTATATCCCGTGCAAATCCCATTTGTGAAAATAGTATTTGAAAATGGTTATAGTCCAGACAAAAACTTTTGACCTGGTTCTCTATAACCTTGGCTCTGATACCAATCTGTAACACCCCCAAATCTGGGTCGCAGCGGAATGTTGAATATCCGAGGGCGTTACTTCATAGATCAATAGCACAAGATATGAGAACGACCACTAAACGTGTCGTTTGAAAAAGATACATTGGATTAACAAAATACTTGTCTGTTACATAAGCTCATGGCTTCAAATTGTTCAACAGTATAAATAAAGATTTCGGTTTATAACAATTGTCCCCAAAATGTAATAAGACCCCAAATCTTTGATATGACTCTTCAATTATTGACTTCCAATGTATCACTGCACCTCGTGCCTTATTGACCTGAGAAAACATGCTTAAAACGTCAACATAAAGTTGGTGAATTCATAGGTTTATGTAAATCAATAGTAGGACCGCAAGATTTCCAAGTGTATGATTAAGCAACAGATGCAAACATCATAAAAAGTAATTACGTTTTCCTAAGCTCATGACACTGAAGCTCGACATGTATGAATGCAATAAATTGCCAATAAATGCCCGTGAATGATGTTCTAACCCGCAACATCCCAATCCGACATGGTATACGTTTGTTGTCCGGCAACCCGGCACAGTGAGCGCTACTCACCCAAACGGGGATGTCAATCCCAAATAGATCTATTTATAACATTCGCGCTCACAATCCAGTAATTGACAGTTCATGATAATGGGCTCAGTGGGTTATCGCTACTTAGGCAAACACGTAATCATAGTATAAAATGTACACTTGCGTCCAATTTGTAAAACAAAGCATGTTCTCACCCCAAAGATGTAAATCATTTAAATAATTGTAAAACATAGGGCTATGAACTCACCTTAGTAAATAGTCCTCTGGAAATGATAATGTATCTAAGTATGAAATCACACCGTCAGATACCTAAGTAAATACGGCCAGTCTTAGTCTACAAGTTTAGGCTAAAGACTCAAGGTATAAACTACAATAATTTGTTAGTTTATATATACTGTTATCACTTGTGTGGTGGTGCACATGTTTTATGTATTTATATTCACTTGATGGCTCTTGGGAAGGTATACGATCTCACACGTTCTAGTATATACGTATAGATGTTATTAATAAATATTCGTATTTATTAAATCGTAGGTTAACTTGTATATTATTCGAATGTAATTCGTCTGATATGATAAGTGTTTATGAAATCACTTTTGTTTATAAAATACCCTTAGGTTTTCTATAATTACAAAAAAGTCCCTCTAGTTTATGAAAATATAACATTTACACTTTAGACCCTTAAGTTTTCACTTGTACATGTTTAGTCCTCTAACTTTACAAATTTACACTTTAGGTCCTTATATGACCCATAAATCCCTAAAGTTTTAGAAGTAACCAAAACAATCCCTTAAGTTCTAAAACAGTGTATTGATAGTTTTAAACCTTTAAGTTTCAAAATTAATACTTTTAGTCCCTTAACTTGTAAAAATCGCATTTTAACTGCAAGTAAGTTCTAACAAGTGGCATTATGTTTCATTAAGTTCCAATAAGTCATATAAGCTATTGTCAGCCCATAAATAAGCTCGGATGAGCTTATTTTTGGCTTATCGAGCTTATTGGGCCTTATTGGACCCGTTAAGGTCCAATAAGCCATGTGAAGGTCCAATTGGGATTTTAAAAGCACAACGCCTTCATTAAGCTTATTTAAGATCGTTTAGTTGAAAATAAGTTCGGTAGAGCTTATTGGGCTTGTGAGCCCAATAACTCAAACCCAAAATATATTTAAAAGGTTTCATTAGTGTTTTTAACTTATTTCTTAGACTTATTAAGCACAATGAGGTTCGCTATTAGGTTTCTTAGGCCCAATAGGAACCCGAATAAGGTTTCTAATGGTTAGGCTTGGTCCATTAAGGTCCATTAGCTATATTTAGGTCTATTAAGCTCATCAAAGCTGTATAAGCTTACCAATAAGCTGTTTGAGCTTATTATAGCTTGTTAGCTCTTGTTGGGCTCGGTCGTGGGCTAGTAAGCTTGATAAGGGTTCGGCTGGGTTTCTAGGTTGTGTCTAGGTTTGTGTTAATTTCAATAAGCATCCTTAGTTCCTAATAAGCTCGTAGAGCTTATTAAATAAGCTGTGTCTCTTAAGAAACCACCTGTTGGGCCTATTGGGCTTCCATAGTGGCTGTTGCGCCCCAAGTGACCTGAATATACTCCCTTGGCTTAATAATTTGGTTTTAGGGCTCTAACCATTTCGTTAAGCCCTCGTTAACGTTTATTAATCACTATTTAACACATGCATTCATTTAAATAGTTATCATACACGTTCCCAAGCCAAGTGGTCTCGTTTTCATCAAATGTTTACGTATAGGATTTGCGTGGTCAAGTAAAACGAACCTATGATCACCATGGTCCTTATTCGTGTATTTTCAAATGATTGTTTAGCCTTAGCTCGATGCTTAATCATGTTTTATTCGTTGTTATCACCACATAAGGTCTTATACGTTTAATATGGGTGCGTGAACCATGCATGGGTCAAGCCAAGCATATTCTTGTCCACGTACTTTGCTCAACTAAGTTTCACGTGACTTATTAACTAAATTATGAAAGTAACGAATGAAAAAATGACATGAGGAGTTTAGTCGTGACTCACAAAGGGTCCTAGAGTCTTAAGGAGTGTCGTGTAGATAATCCAACACGTTTATATTCACACGCGTATAACCCTAAGCTCCAAGGCTTGTATACCCAAATCCTTAGTTCGTGTTTCCCTCTTCACACCCTTATACTTGATCTTAAATGTACCTTATGTCCTTGAAATTGAAATGTGGGTCGTGTATGGTTCGGTTTTGATGTAAGCCAAATGAGATAGGGAGAAATGAAGAGGTTTATCTTAGTGAGAGAGTTTGAGAGTTTAGAAATGTATTAAGTGTAGTTGTAAGTGTATATTTATAGGCAAATGAGCTAGTTAGCTCCTCTTGGTCCTAAACCAATTACAAACGAGCTAGGAGGGACGGTTTAGAGGTTTCTAGTTAATCACTCATGGTTTTATGCTAAACCACTCAAGTACTACTCCTAATTGCTCAATGTTTGTACAAGATATGCTTAGATACTTGAAATCTTATGATTTGTGTGTATATACATGCATTAGCCGGGTATAGGAGGGAAAAAGAGAGACTGAATTGTTTTTAACCATTGTGTAAATGTTAGTTAGGGGACACTAAGTACTAGTTTTAATTACTAGGAGATGTACATGTACTTAGGGATCAATATGAGATTTTCTAGTTAGTTAACACACAAAGGACGGATTTTATGAGGGTTTATCTTACCCATATTCAGCCTTGGTGGTTTATTAACACAATAATTATACAATTTTGTGTTTGAGGATTAAAAGTGGGTATTGGTTTGAGTCTAGGCAAGTCTAGGTATTTCCGGGGTGTGTCAAAATGTATTTTATTGCGAAACGTAACCCTTTTACGCGACCAATAAAAATAAAATACACAAAGTTAATAATTATCTTCTTAATAATTATATAGTACTTGGTTGATGTAAACCTTAATTTATTTGATGACCGTTTACATTAAATGATTATTTCTAGTCTACGCGATTTAGCTTAAAAGTAAATTTAAAAGTAAACGCGTATCAGACCAAAATAAATAGTGACGAATAATAAATGTCGTAAAATGACCTGAAATTAAGAAATGTTACAGACTTGAGTCCCTCCTCACTCAAAGTCATGCTCCACCAAACAATGCCTCACCAACCTCTCCTTTATCACCTCTACATTAGAAACCACCCATCCTTTAGTTAAAGCATCTCCTAGACATCAAGAATCAACTAGTCTAGTTATAATTTAGAATGTTTCTTTATGTTATGCTTCTATGCTTAATTCCTAGTCTTGTAATATTCATACTCTCCTAGTATGAATTTATTCTATTATGAATGAATGGTCCTTTATTATTATAGGTGATATGAATGCCTCATGCTTTAGATGGTTATTTCTTCTTTATCTCCATTATCAGCCTTGAAAATATTTGTCGTAATAATTGCTACTTGTTAGAAATGTTTCTTTCACTTGTATTTTTAACTCAGTTTTGTAGCAAAATCCCATAAGCTCGATCCCTTGGTGCCCCAAACAAGGGGGAGTATACATCAAGGGGAGTCTTGGCATCGTTGATTTCTTTCTCTCTATATCTTGACGATTAACCTTCTTGGATTCGACAAAAAGGGGGAGAAAAATGGATTAAAACTCATTAATAACTTGTAAACTTTATTTTTATACAAAATGAGTTTATATTTTGTCATCATCAAAAAATAGGAGATTGGTAATACAAATAATGTCTAAAAACGTTATTTATATTTTTCGACTCCTTTACATTTTAAAGATGACAAAATGTAAAAATTTTCACAATAAAAATAAACGTTTACATGTTATTAATCGTAAATTTCCATTTCGACATAAATCACTTAATGTATGAATAAACAAATCATTAAACATGATTAGTGATCACGAAAATAATCTTTCTTCTTAAACCATCACATCTCTACAAAACTATTTTTACAAACTTAAAAATATACAAAATAGTTTTATTAATAAAAATAATGTTTTATTTAAAAACAACTGTTTGAATTCAGTTTTTCCCTCTAAAACAGAAAACAACATACCAAGATCAACCTTCCTCACAAAAAGACAAAAATTAGAGCGTCCGTCTAATAGTGGCCCCCTTAGTGGCTAGACGGCCCCCAGATATATCTAGGACCGCCAGGACCGCCATCAGGGAACGTTGGATTTTCCTGTCTATAAATAGTGCACTCCTTCCTGCAAAAAAATTAGACCTCTTTGCATAGATTTTTCAAATTCCTCTCTCTCACTAAAACCTTCTTTCTCTCTCTAAATCTCTTGATCACTAGCACAATTTAATCTTGTTTCAAGTGATCAAATCTCATCTTCTACCTTCTTCCTTCTTCTATCAAGTGCAAGAGAATAACACCCGTATTCGCCAAGAAACGAAGTGTTATAGATTAGTGATTTCTCTTATATTCTTCTAAGATCCAAACCTCTATTGTTATTATCTTGTGTGATTGTGTAAGATTAAATAGTGTATAAATTCGATAGTATAGATCTTGTGACTGGTTAGTGTCGGTGAAGTTGTAGATTGGTTCTAGCTAAGATTAGGACTCGACATTTAGCTTAGTGTTGGAAAATAACGTAAGCGACGTGTAAACGATTTTCTCCGCATAAAGGGAACTTGTTGACATAGTGAAATCTTGAGTCAGATACTCGGGGAGTGGATTAGGACAAAGAGGAGCTTCGTAGCCGAACCACTATAAATCTTGGTGTCTTGGTTTGATAGTTTCTTACCTTACCTCTTTTTATTATTTGTGTTTTTCATTTATTATTTGTATCGCTATTACAAGTAGATAGTTATCTTGATTGGTTCAAATTGTTGATTGATTGAACATATACTTGAATCTAACAACTTTAGAAGTAAAATTTTAAAACGCCAATTAACTGGTAAACTATTCAACCCCCTTCTAGTTTCTACAGATTTATTAGTGTTTGCTTATGATTGCATGAAAATTGGTTTGTAAATCCTTTTAATATTGCTTCTTGTTGGTGGTGTTCACGTTAGGCTCTAGGGAAACATGATTGTGTAGAAAGGATACTATCGCAACAGTCTTAATACTACCTTTCCCTAATATGGTTGATTACCTTTTAAGTGTTTCAATGCGTGTAATGTACTCTTAGGGGCCTTGTAATAGTCTTCATACTACTTTACTTGTGCGTTGCCTTAACAGAATATTACATAGATGGTGGATTCGTGTAATTCGTTCATGAATTAGGAAATACTTACGCATACACAGCAAGTGTGACAAAGCAATAGGATTAGGAAGAGCAAACTAAGGAGTAGTGCATGATTAAGTGAACATTTTTGTTTACCTATACGAGTTTTTCCACCAGTGGAATAGAATTAGATTAGATTAGTAGTTAATTAGCTTAAAACCCAACTCCTTCAAACTAGAGATTTTACTTGCTTTCATAAAAAAATATAAAATACCATAAATAATCTTATTTCACCTCTTAGACCTTAGTTACATTCTGTTTGAGCCTTCCCAACACTATTCTCTGAGTGAACGATAAATTAAACCCCTAAGTCTTTCCTATACTACACTACAACGATTAGGTGCACTACTTAGGGGGTTGTAGAACTTCTTGTGATACAACCACCGCATATCAAGTTTTTGGCGCCGCCGCCTCAAGAATAGTTTAGGTTTTGAATTTTATTTAGCTTAGGTCTACTCATGAGATTCCCATCACGTGAGATTTTTATTTTCTTTTTAGTTTAGCTTTCTCATAGTCTATCTTTTTCTTTGTGTTTTTTTTGTAGTTTCCATTTGATTCTTCCATTCTCTATTATGGAGAATGCGAATCCATTTGTACGTGTCCCACCAAACGGACTCCGTGCTAGGATTACCTAAGAGCTCAATGAGCTTTACGCAATCTCAGCCATGATTGATTCTCGGCTTGAGAATATTGACCATACATGGATTGCAATACTATCAAACGCGCCTATTGAGCAACTACTCAATGATTTTATGAACCCACCTAATGTACTTGAAATGGATGACTCTAAGTCCAATGATGAATCGATAGATACACCCCTTGTTTCTCCCTTTTTGACTCGGATGATGAGTTAGGTGATGGTAACGTGCTCAATGAGATAGATGAGTATGGGAATACGAGGAACTTTTACCGTAATAGAATAATTAATAGTCTTGATGGAGAGGACTTAACATTTCCTTGCATGATAGGTTTTAGGAAGTTTGTTTCCTATTTTAATCCTTTTTTGCCAATGAACATTATTACGCATAAGGCTTATAACACTATAATGGTAGAGGGACTCAAAAGCATGGGAAGGAACTTGGTAGCCATTGTTAGGGATGTTTATGTGTTCATTGGAAGTTTTACCTATGTTACGGACTTTGTAGTATTAGAATACATAGGGGAGCTTATTGTGAGCGACATGGCGGATGTTGTTATGGGAAGACCCTTTAGAGCTGTTAGTCAATTAGAATATGATTGTGTTAAGGGGTTGATTTCATATTAGAATCTTTGAAACATACATCTTTCGGATGCCTCGCACGATACCCAGGCTTAAGAACTTTGATTGGAGCAAGGTCCCACCTATATTAGTACTTAGCCAATGAGATTTAATCGGCAGACTTAGGTATTCCCATGAGAAAAATAAGTTGATGCATAAAACTGTTTGAATCTAGGTCCCGAATACTAAGTTGACGAGGATATGAAAGAATGGCTCATCCATGGACATGTGAGCATCGACGGAGTCACGTAAGGAATGTGACTCCGAGTCTAGCTAAAAGACTCTCTAATAAACAAAAGCTCTTATTGGGAGGCAACCCTATCTTTTATTTTTCCGCATTTTAGGAGTGTCGTGTGTTTTTATCTTTATTTGTTTGTTTCTATATGTTTGAATTCCATGTAATCGTGCTTTGCTTTCTTTTTAACCTCGTCTTAATTGCAATCAAATGTATTTTACATCAATTAAATTGTAAAGGAAAATATCTGGTTTTTAAAAACCATTTCAAACATGAAAAATAATTAAATTTAGATTAATTTACATCGTGTCTTGTGTGTCTTATGTGTTTATTTCGAGTCATATGATTGTGCTAATTATTCTTGTGGTTTATGTAGTAATTTTTACATGAAATAATTAATAAGATGCTTGTGCATGATTTTTTCTAGAAAACGAAGAACAATTATTTTACAAAGTCTGGAGATGGCGTCTGGAATCTTTCCAGATGGCGTCGCCACTCCAGCTCATGTAAACTCTGTATTTTCTTAAAGTTTTGAAAAATTAATTTTGTGTAATTTCCAAAAATTTTAATTTTCCAAATCCTTGCAGAAAACCACAATTAAATTAGTACATTTATCCTATCTTTACTATTTTCGTTGTATCTAAACCTAAATAATTACGTTGTATATTATTATCCCGTTGAATTTTACGCCAGGTGTAGTTGTTTTTTGTCTTTGATTTGCAGGTTATATTTGATGAGAAGAAGCCCAAAAGTTCTTAGGAGTTTCATGTAAACGATTCTTGGATGATGATTTAGCCAGGATCATTTGTTTCTTCTCCATTATTGAGCAAAACCAGGGGAATACTAGTTTCTTTTGCTTTTTCTTTTTCCCTTTATTCATTTTTCGGGCTCTTGTAAGAACTTGGGGACAATGTTCAAAATAAGTGTAGGGAGAAATAAAGCCTTAGAAACTATTTCTTCAATTGCCTTTGCTTTGTCCTTAAAAAGATGATTAATATACTGAAACGTAGCGTAGATGGTAATTTTGACCCGAATTAATTTTTTATGTCACATACTGATGAAAACTTTGTATTATTAGTGTCGCATGTAGGAGTTATATGACTAGCACAAAAACCCTACCGATCTAAAAAAAATTTCACCCCAAAAATGTAAGGTTCACCATTAGATCTTTAGGATTTGGTCGTGTATGTGTGGTTTTGTCGCTTTTTCTAGAGCATTGGTATCGGTTAGAATTATATGAGTGTACCAGTAGTAAATTAAATTCTAGAACTTGCTTTAATGATTCATCTCGAGACTTCTAGTGAGATTACATTCTTGTGATTAGGATTTGCTAAACGATAAGAGGCACTAGGATAAACCTTTGTTTTTATCTTGTATTTTGTATAGTTATGATGGTCTCCCCGATCATATAGCTACCCCCACACCCTTGCTTCGAACTTATTTTTAGTGCAAGATACCCCTAGTACACCCCTCTGAGCCTATCATTTTTGCGGTTCTCGTAATTTTTGATAGATTCCGGTTTATTAATGAAGAACATTGTTTACACTCCACCAAAATATTACACCCAAATCGCCTTTGCCTTCTTTGTATGTACTCATTTTTAGTACATTATTGTTATCACATTTGTAAACCCCAGTTAATTGTTTTCCTGATTACATGGTTGCTAAGTCGAGTCTTTCATTAGTATATAAAATTTTACGACGATTGAGATTCATGGTAGTTTTTATTTTATGGAGAAATGGGGAAAAAGTTAAATTATTACCCCCATATGTGCTTAATACACTCCATGTTATTTTGATCATTCTGATTCGGATCATTAGTTAGTTCATGTTTATGAGTTTTAAAACTCGAGTGTATAGGTGCAATTATAAACCCCAAGTCATGTATTATTTATGTTTTAGCAAATGGAAGGGCAAAAGTGTACGAAAAAAGTATATATATAAAAAGAAGAAAATTGATTTTTTTTTACTCAATAATTGTTTTGATTCAATTCTATCAAGGTTGTAGTGTTCCTATGACTACGGGTATCATTGTAGTTATGGAAATCCTATACCAAATTAAGAATTATGAAAATAATTAAAAACACCCAATTTTGATTAGAAACAAAATTGGATGAAATCAAACAAAAGATGGTTGAAAAACTTATAATGGATGTTGTTGATAGACTTGTTAGTAATTGCCCCTTGCGAATTTTGGTTGATTTGGTGATTTGAGGTTTGATTTTGAAGGTTTTGGTGATGGGGTTTTCGTTTACAGCAGGTGGGAGAAAGAGAAAAAATAATGATGTTTGGTATATAATTTCGACTGTAAGGGGGTGTTTGTTTTCACAGATAGGCGGTCCCCTTAATTAATTAAGGGGGCCGCCCTTTTTACACGGCCGGTCCCCTTAATTTTAAAGGGGCCGCCACCTGATTTTTTTTCGAATTTTGGCCAGTTTTGTGAGAATGAATATTGACATTTTTTAATTAACCCATTGTTTAATTAAAAAGTTTCTTCGACTATTTCAGACGAGATAATCAAGATGTCAATACATAAGACGATTTTATAACACCCCCAAAAATGTGTCACGGCGAAAATATGTCAGGGAGTGTTACTTCATAATACAACATCACAAGATACAAGAGAACGACCTCTAAATATGTGTTGAAACGTAATTATTGATATTCTTGGACAATTTATATCAATTTGTCCTAAGGTGCTTCACAAATGAAAGTTGATAAGCATACTATGAGATTTAATCATTTATAAGTAAGTAGAAATCGTGTATGAAATCTTGTATTTTAGACTCCAATGACTTCAAGTAAGCCAAGCATCTTATTCACCCGAGAAAAACAGGCCATAAAAGTGTCATATAAAGTTTGTGAGTTTTAGAGGATTTTAGTATTAGTAAATGTTGAAATCAAAGCGATTTATAAAGTATGATGACCTTTTTAATCCTTATCATAGTCGCCAAAAATGTAAGTGTAAATGTAGAACCAAAGCGTATAGTGTATATGCTTCACCACAGGTATAATGGAAAGTGTTTTTAGTATCAGTATGTCAACAATGTAGTTGTGGACCAAAGACTTAAAAAGTTTGTGACTACTATATCAGATACTGTATCCATAAAATGTACTACTCTTGTTCGCTAAGCTCATGAATCGAAGCTAATTTGTGTAGATATTAATATGCCATGGTGTATTTTGCCATACGGGTCGACCAAGACACCAAAAGATTTGTAATGGTATATATCCGTTGATCGGGAGCCCCTTGGGTAGTGAAGCGTACCTCACCGGAGGATAGGATATTCAGTCCAAATAGATTATTTCTAAACATTCACGCTTACTTAACCAGTACAGGCGGTAAGACTTAATGGTAATGATAGTTCGGGCAAAAGAGAGTGGTCTAATCGTATTAGGCAACACTGGGTAAACAGGAGATGATAACGAAAACACTTTATGTCCACTGATGATAAATAACATTGTATTATCAAACAGCTTTTTAAATATAATTCCATAAGTAAAAAACGAGTGTGATTTCAATTGAGTAACGTTGTTTGTATGTTGAGTATGAACAATTTGTTATAAACGATTGTATCCAAGTTACGAACATTCAAGTATGCCAATCATGGGTATGTAAAAGTGATTATAAATGAATGTGTAAAAAAATAGTAACAATCATGTATTCTCCCTTGAGATTTGTAAAGTAATTGTAAAACAAGTGAAAGAGGGGCTATAAACTTACCTTGAGGTCCTTAAGTATTTCTTGAATCCTATCAAGTGCCACAAATGCTCGACCGTCTAGTAAATAAGTGAATGAAATCACAATCAATAAATATAATCTTTAACCTTTATGAATACTTTAGCTCCTAATAATAAGACGTTGGTTATTTTCTAATATCCTTATAAATTGTATATCCCACAATGTCTTATTGACTTATTGTCATAGCCAGAATACTCCCATAATCTTTATTAATTACACAACTTTGTTACTTTAATACAAACTATGAACCAACCACTTAAATACTTGTTATATTAAATCTAATGTGTTTACTTGTTTAGTCATACTTTGAGGACCACTAGCGTCATACAATAAACCTTCAAGGGCCATTTATGTCAACTATTGAAACTCAGGGCTTGTTTCAGAAGACGTCAAAATGAAAATGATCCTAACGTGCATGTCAGGCATGGTATGTACAATATATATTTTATTCCTACTCTTTTTTGTATATAACTCATTTAGTTAATATTTCATTTAATACTATGCTTAAATGAACATCATCACTACAATAAAATGCTAGTAACCCACGTCTTAACGTTCGACAATGGCCGAATGGACGAAAACCAGCCCTTAATCTCCCAACTAGATCAATAATGGGTAAGATTTGTTACCTTAAACGTTGCTTAATCGATGGGAACAAAGGTGACAAAACCCACTTGGGTTGATATCCGTACACTCGCCGGAAAAATGAGTTACGAACCAACTTATGTCATACGGACTGTGAGTAAAGCTCATGTCACCGGAGCTTTTATACTCGCATGATCTGGAGTGACGAAACCGAAACGCAACAGTTCATTTTCTTCTTGTGTCCTCTCAACTAAATAACATATACAACCCACGTCATCTTATTTTGCTCGTTGTTTTCACCTCTTTGAACCGTGTAAATCTTGCTAGAAACCACGAATCCACTTCCAAACGTCTTGAACCTCTTGTGATCACCCACAAACAGAAAGAAAGAAGTGTTTGGCTGCTTGGACCTATCGAACAACCGAAAAAGGGAACCCAAGCGATCGAATTAGGGTTTCCCTGTATTAGGGTTTCGTGCCTATTAGGTGTAGGGTTTTTCCTTGCTCATAATACTTGTTGGGTTGTGAGGGTTCTAGTGTTCGTGGTTTTGCTTGCTTAAAAATCCAAAAACAAGAGGAACAAGGAAAACTAAGATGAGTTGTGAGCTTTTGTTCATTGTTGGTGTTTCATGTCGAAATTCAGAAAACAAGAAATCAAAGGAATGTGTTTGTGTTTGTTTGTTTACTGGGTCGAAACCAAGAAGAAACAAGGGATGCAAAAACTTGATACTTGTTTCTGCTAGGTGTGAACGTGGACCAGGGAAGAACCAAGGAATAGAAAACAAGAGTGTGTGTGTTAGTCTTGCACTAAGGCTTATATTTTATAGCCTAGATATTTTGTAATACCACCTTATTAAACCATGGGGGGAACGGTTTTGGATTAGGGAATAGGATGGAAAGTCTTGACTTGTGTAAGAGTTAGGGTACAACTTTAATAAACAAGTACTAGGAGCTTGCAGAAGCATATTGGGTGTGATTGAAGGGGATTGATCAATGCATGCTTCCTAAAGTTGGGTGTGTCGTGTGATAAGGAACAAGGAGTACAAAAAGGTGGCTTATACATGTAAGGTAAAGACCTAGGACCTATTACATGGTTAAAACTTATTATTGTTTAAGCAAAAGTAACATTAGTGGGCATTTAGTGTATTTCTTTCCATAGGGTCGGTTATAGATGAGTATATCGGTATATATTTTGTAAATTTTTGAGTATTGGGTATTATGGTGGGTATTTGTTTGAGTATAGATGGGTATTAGTGTTTCCGTGTATGCATAAATGTATTTTATTACGAAACGTAAACATTTTACGTAATTGAGAAAAAAAATAAAAAAATAAAAGTGAAAGTAAAATAATATAACACTTGTTTGACGTAAATTTTTATTTGTTTAATGGTGGTTTACGTTGGTTGTTGACTTTTAGTTTACGCGATTTAACTAAACGGTTGAAATTAAAAGTAGATGCGCAAAAGTTTAAAATAAACAGTTGAATATTTATTGACGTAAAATGACGCGAAAATGCGGATTGTTACAGTACCTACCCCTTAAAGGAATCCCGTCCCGGGATTCATTTTGTGTTAACCGATTGTGTGACCAAAAGTAGTTTAAGTTTTAATAAACCCGTTTTAAACATGGAGTTGGTAACTTTGTTCAGCAAAATTTGATGTTTTGACACTTCGTAATGTCCATAAATTTTGGCTAGGTTTGACCAGGATATTTAACCCATCAAGATAGGTATCTTAGAAAAATATCATTACAAGTTTTATGATTGATATGCATGCGATATAGAGAAAGTCTCTTAATAGTGAAAACATCAAGGAGAAGGTGTTGTCGCGTGGGTATGTCTATATAAAGTTTTAAATGTTTAAGGGCATAGTCTAGTTTCTGATATTTGTAATGTTCGATGATTAATATTGGACGAGGATAATGGATGTAAGTATTCAACTTACTTGGCAGTACTAGGATGTATCATGACTTAAATTGTTGTACTATTGGTCTGTAATGAATAAATCAACCGAATACTGTATCGACCGATGCTTATCTTGTTTAAGGGGGGTTGCATTACCTAGTGGATAAGGTTGTATGACCTGGGACTGCTCAAGGACCTAACAACAACAAACATAATAACAATAATCGTCGGTGATAGGATGTAGAGAGTGAGGACATTTCGAGAAACAATATCCCCAGATAAAGTTCAAACAAATGGTGAGCTGGGGAGGTTATGCGATAGATGGCTAAATATGGTACTCAGTCGTTAGTTCGAGGATGAATCAACTCCATTAGTTCAAGTGTGCACAAGTCGGTTAGCTCCACAAACAGTTCATGATCGTAAAGATTTGTAACGGCAAAAGTAATAACTTAAGAATGAGATAAGGTAGTTCCAAGTGAGGCCTTAAGATTCTGCTAAGTGGTAAGACACGATTGTGTTTCTAGACCTTTTTAACGGATTCCGATGATTTTCAGGTTCGAGTTCATACTCGTTTCATATCGGATACCATTAAACTCACTTATTTATAATTCATTATTTGCATAAAGAAGCGTCCCAATTTATGTAAATAATGAATTGATAAACTTATGGTTCGGTGATTTACAATTTATTTATTTAAACGAAGAGGCATCCCAATCCTTTCAAATAAAGAGATTATAAATCAGCCTACTTAATAATTTCTGATGCAATATGCGTACTTACATAACCTTCAAGGTGGTGGATGACATGACGATGCATGTGCTCTAATGAGTATGGGACGAGTGTTTAGAACTCATCTTTAGAGACGGAGAGTAAAACAATCAGGGAAGATTGACATAGCGTTCAAAATAATTGATAAGTATACGGTTATAGTAAATGAGATAAATGTCTTTATAAACGAGTAACCATAGCAATTATCGTATTAATCCTCCTATTACAAGTCCCGCTCATACAAGACTTGTAATACTTAGATTCACACATAATTCCAAGAAAACAAAACTGTGACGGGTTTCGTATAAAATGATATTGTATAAGATTATGAAAAAGTTTTGCGGCTTATTGTATGCTTAAAATGTCTGAGGACGAAGTGAGACCATTGTGCAACCCACAATGTCTAAGAAGTAAAATGAGACCATTGTGTAATTTACAATGTCTGAGAACGAAGCGATACCATTGTGCAACTCACAATGTATTAAGAAATGTTCTAGTATTTATATAATTAACTCTTACATAAATAAATGTACAATATACGCAAAAGGGATGTAAGCATATATATTATATATATGTATGTCATGTAAGCACTTAATGTAACAAGTAATGTAAGCAAGTAAAGCAAGTGGTGTGTATGCGCTTTGAAAACGTTTGATGTGATGCAATGTTTGTGAAAACGGTTATGAATAAGGTAATATTGGCAACCTTGTTCTCTTAACCTGCTCTTATACAATTTGTAACACTCCCAAAAATATGTCACAGCGGAAATATGTTCGGGAGCTTTACTTCATAATACAACAACACAAGATACAAGAGAACGACCACTTAATGTGTCATTTGAAAAGTAATCTCGTTGATTTTCTTGAAATTTATATAACATTTGTCCATAATTGCATTGTTACACCCAAAAAATATGGTCGCAGCGAAATATGTTCAGGGAAGCGTTACTTCATAATAAACAGCACAAGATACAGAGAACGACCTTTAATTGTGTCGTACGAAAAGTAATCTCGTTGATTTTTCTTGAAATTTATATAACATTGTCCATAATTGCATCACATTGAAAATCTTAAAAGCCATACAAGAGATTTGAGCATATGTAGTATGTAGAGATCCGTGAATGAAAATCATGTCAATTTAGAATCAATATGAACATCAAGTAAGCCAAGCATCTAATTCACCTGAGAAAAACATGCTTAAAAGTGTCAACATAAAGTTGGTGAGTTCATAGATTTTTGTATATGTAAATGTTGAATCAATAATTATTTATAACAGTATGCATGGACACTTCAATCCTTATAATAGTCGCCAAACATGTAAGTGTAAATGTAGAACCAAAAAAGTATAGTGTCTACTGCTTCACCATAGTATAATGAAAAATGTTTAGTAATCAGTAATGTTCAACAAAGTAGTATGGACCACAAGATTTCCAAAATGTATGTGACTACTATAACAGATACAGTATCACATAAAATGTATCTACTGTTGCGCTAAGCTCGTGACACCGAAGCTAATTTGTGTAGCATATAATATGCCAAGTGTATTCTGCCCTACCGGTGTCTGACCAAGACACCCAATGAGATTTGACATGATATTTATCCGTTTATCGAGAGCCCCATGGGTAGTGAGCGCTACTCACCCGGATAGGGATAATTAGTCCCAATAGATCTATTTATAACACTCACGCTCACTTAACCAGTACAGCCAGTTAAGCAATTGACGGTTGATGATAGTTCGGGCATTAGTGGTCTATTCACTACTTAGGCAACACGTAAACAAGAGATGATAACCAAAAACAATTGTGTCCAATGAAGAAATAACCATTGTATTTATAAACAGCTTTAAATACTTAAATCCAAAAGTAGAAAGAGTGTGATATCAATCAAGTAACCGAGGTTGTAAATGAGTATAGTATGAGTATGTAAACAAGTTGTAATGAGCATGTATTCTCCCCCGAGATTTGTAAAGTAATTGTAAAACAAGTGAAATAGGGCCTATAAACTCACCTCAAAGATACAGCAAGATGATAACAAGTATGATGTGGGCACAGAAAATGATGCATGCAAAATGATGCAAAACTCTATTCGCAACCTAAACGACAACCATTACATATTTTACTAAATATGTGACATAAGACAAATGTATGCAATTCCGTCCCTAGTATGTGCTTGAGTTTGATAATTATTAACACTTGTGAAAAAGTAGGATTTTTCATGAATGGCAGTCAACTTTATCGGGTCACAACTTTCTAAATATAAACATGTGAATTACGATATCGGGTATTTTAGAAACTAGGTCATGAGTCCTAAAAAAATTGGTTCGAGTCAACTCTCGGTTTGGTCTCTAAAGGGGTCAAATAATTAAGTACAGTTGTGGCGTTGTGAATACTAAGAGATTTGTTGGTAAAATTTAAGTTTTATATTTAAAACATGTGATAAACTTAGAGTTTTACGATTTAATTATGGGATAAGACGTTCGGGTTTTTATATGTACATGTCACATTAACTTGTGAAAGATAAGAGTGTCGGGCCTATAGTGTCCACATTTTAACCCATCTTTCGACTAACAACAAACAGACACAACTTCTGATTTTTAAAATGGCCTAATTCAAGTCTCATTAGCATCATGTTTTTAAATATTAAAGCCCAATAAAACTTACCAACTAATATGCTTGTTTTTGTTGTATTTTCAAAGACAGTAGTCTTACTACGTAGTTGAACCCCCTTTTTTCTAGTAATATTACATAAACCTGGAGTCCTCTATCTTGTAATGACTAGAAGAATAGATGAAAAGCCAAACTGATGCTTTCTGCTCTTGGAAATATTATTGTAACATGTAAAGGAAGGTCACTATGTCTTTCAGTCTACATCAAGATTTTGTATGGGTGTATGTTTATATATATTTTTTAATTTTGCAAGTTGACTAAGACTTGGACAAGTACCTATCTTACTGTGTTTAGGGCCTATCACGCTGCCTCATAAGGACCCAATACCATGACCTGATAACCCACTTACAGCTTAACACATATAACGTTTTGTGTTCATGTTGTTCAATAACAGTAGCGACACAATAAAGGGTTATTGTTCATGTTAACATTTAACTTACAAGTCTCAAGAACAACTAAAAGGACGTGCATGCGTAAAGTGTTTATAATGGAAAGAAGGCGAGAGATGTTAACTCACAACGATGGGTGTGGTGTGGTTTGAAAGAACAAACGAACCCTAATACAATTATACTCAACCCGAGATGACCTAACTCTAAACTCCAAGCAAAGCAAATCCAACTGAAAACCAACTCTAAACCAACGAACAACAAACAAGGGTGTTGGCTGCTGAGACTTGTCGTACAGCAGAACAGAAACCCATCGAGTGTTTGTTTCAAAAGACCAAAAGAAAGCAACCAAGAAACCCTACCTTCACTTATACTCTAACGAAAACAAACCACACTAAAAGCTTAAAGAGCCGCCTCCACTTGACTCCTTACGTGATTGTGATCACTAAAGGCAAAGATCAAAAGTGGTGTTTGGCTGCCTGGATTCGTCGACAAATCAATAAAACCAAGGAGGGTCAAATTAGGTTTTAGGGATTTTAGGGTCCCTTAATGTGTTTATTTGTTGTTTGTTTTTTATAACTGATTCAAAACTATAAGACAAAGGGATAAGTTGAGTTGTGAGCTTATGTTTATTGTTGTTGTTTCATGTCGAAATTTAGAAAACAAGAAATCAAAGGAATGTGTTTGTGTTTGTTTGTTTACTGGGTCGAAACCAAGAAGAAACAAGGGATGCAAAAACTTGATACTTGTTTCTGCTAGGTGTGAACGTGGACCAGGGAAGAACCAAGGAATAGAAAACAAGAGTGTGTGTGTTAGTCTTGCACTAAGGCTTATATTTTATAGCCTAGATATTTTGTAATACCACCTTATTAAACCATAGGGGGAAACGGTTTTGGATTAAGGAATAGGATGGAAAGTCTTGACTTGTGTAAGAGTTAGGGTACAACTTTAATAAACAAGTACTAGGAGCTTGCAGAAGCATATTGGGTGTGATTGAAGGGGATTGATCAATGCATGCTTCCTAAAGTTGGGTGTGTCGTGTGATAAGGAACAAGGAGTACAAAAAGGTGGCTTATACATGTAAGGTAAAGACCTAGGACCTATTACATGGTTAAAACTTATTATTGTTTAAGCAAAAGTAACATTAGTGGGCATTTAGTGTATTTCTTTCTATAGGGTCGGTTATAGATGAGTATATCGATATATATTTTGTAAATTTTTGAGTATTGGGTATTATGCTGGGTATTTGTTTTAGTATATATGGGTATTAGTGTTTCTGTGTATGCATAAATGTATTTTATTACAAAACATAAACGTTTTACGTAATTGAGAAAAAAAATAAAAAAATAAAAGTGAAAATAAAATAATATAACACTTGTTTGACGTAAATTTTTATTTGTTTAATGGTGGTTTACATTGGTTGTTGACTTTTAGTTTACGCGATTTAACTAAACGGTTGAAATTAAAAGTAGACGCGTAAAAGTTTAAAATAAACAGTTGAATATTTATTGACGTAAAATGACGCGAAAATGCGGATTTTTACATGGAAGGCCATTTGGTTTATCCAAATTTGCTTCTTTATAACTCACATACACTTATTATCACACATGTGTGATCTTACTGCGGATTCATAACGATTTACAAGCACAAGTTCTAGAATCGAATCAATCACCGGCACACTCATAGCAAAAAGATCAAGCATAAAAGATGTATGCTACATAAGAAATAAGCTCAAATCCTCACAATTTAGTAGAAAGGGCTAAAATGCGCTAGCAAATGTTATTAATCCTAAAACAAATTTGTTCTATCAATCAGGATACGTCTAAAAATTTCAAATTGCATCATTTATTGTTGAAACGATTTAGTTGCTTTTAAATATATTCTTTACGTGTGAAAACAACTAGAATGTCGAGGGCAAACAATCTATCCCATAATGAAATATTAAAAAAATTACACCATTTTTCCTATTTACTTCCCTCCCCCACATGTAAGTTTTGCATTGTCCTCAATGTAATAAAACGAACTTCAAAGTAAAGGAAATGGGAAAAATTAGGACAAATGATACTACCCGGATATAATACGCATCTTCCGTATGTGGTTTAAAGCACGCAAATTGAGTACCCGAAAACTCTAATTTCTAAACCACCAATACGTCTTCGCATATCAACCCTGCAAACACTGCATATAATACAAAACAAATACCACAAAATAATACTGAAAAATAATCCTAAATTACCAAATTAAAATCAAATAGTACTTAAACATAAGTTAAAACATCCTAAAAAGAAAATAAGAAATATTCCGCACACAATGGTTTTTAAAACCAAACTTGATCCACATGATCAATTATCACCATCTATGTCATCAGAACTCTCCACACAATCCTCTGAACGTACATAATGATCACTCATATCATCATCATTATCATCATCTTAAACTCCTCTTGACGAACCTCTAACGTCTTATCTTGAGCTCAGAACAATTGAAGTAACTCCATGACTCGGCATAGCACCTGTAAACAAGTAGTCATTTCCCGGTGCTCCATATTGTCCTCCTCTATAAGATGGATTTCCCATGTCAGGATAATGTGTGTAAAGGTGAGGATATCACACATAAGGATACGGGTAAGGTGGAACATCAGGCGGCTCATAAGGAGGGTAAGCAAAGTTGGCTTCATCGGCCAAATGATATAAGATCGGCATAGAGTGCTCAAGCAAATAACCATTCCTCATAAGCATCGAATCTCACCATACATCTCTACGCTCAATATCATTCAGACTCGCGTTCCAATCTCCCCAACTCGAATTTAATACACTAGGCTCTTCTCTCGGCACATTACTAGCTTGAGGCGGTCCCTCTAATAGAGTAATTAGGCTCAACTTCTTTGCTCTCCTATCAAGTGCTTTTCCAAACATCCTATCATCCCACGACTCACTCTTAATTGACTTCGAACATTTAGCCAATGCCCTCTGATTATAGAATCTTAACCTTCTTGCAATCTTGGTCACAAAATGACCTCCATAAATTTCACTTATCTCTGTAATACCCGGAGCTCTTTTAGAAAGATATTCGGCTAAAATCCAAGCCATATTTTCATTGTGTCCTTCATCCAACAAACTAAGCAACCAAATATTGAGCTTTTGGACTTTGTCTCGACTCCCTATTCTATGCACGAAAGCTCCAACCAAACCCATTATGCATGATATGCAACAATGGATACCTTATATCTGCTAACTTCTCTTCCTGGTTATTGGTTGTCCGATTCTACTCCAATATGCCGCATGGTTAAATCCTTTATCATTTGTCATAATCCTCAAGAAATGTATCTCAAACAAACGATGTTGAATATCACTTTCACTATATAACCCAAGAAGAACAGCAAACTCCAGCAAGGTAAACACATGCTCTTTTCTGCATAATCTAAACCAAATGCACTTCTCTCTTATTATCTCATCTTGATTCACCTTCCTATTAACATACATCATTGAGAAAAATTCTAAGCACCATTCTCGATAGACTTTTTCTCCATTGCTATATACATCTTCCCATGAATGATCTTCGAAGACATCTCCATCTTCGTGCATATACTCAATCTTTATCATATCCAACAAATCATCTTCACAACCATAATCCGTAAATATGTTCTAGTCAACTAATCTTAGAACTCCAATTTGTCGAATTTGCAACTTAGATAACCTTTCATTGTACGCATTCTTTTCTCCAGCAGACAACTTACTCCACTTCAAGTACTCGTGAGTAACCGGTTGTAGGTCAAAATGGATTGCCCTCTTTGCTTCCCTCTTAGCATATTTGAGAATTAGCGGGTTTGGTGGTAAACGGGATGAACTCGAGGAACCTCTCTGCGAAACAATGAAAATTAAGGTGAACAAAATCATAAATAAACAAGCAAAACACATCACGCAAGTCCCTAGACCTAAAACGCGAAAACGAGAAAATGAGAGACCAAACTAATCTAGCCGTTCGGCCTGGATGTCTAGCCGTTCGGCCTGGGTTGGTTTTTGTGGTCAGGCCGTTTCTAGCCATTCGACCCAAGCCTCCAACCGATCGGCTGGATTGACCTGCGGGTCGAATTGGCTTGGGTTGAATCCCCGGGCTCTTCTCGTTCTTCCGTTTCACTTCTAACTTTATCCTAGACTCATGTAATCCTTCTCTTATTATTCTAAATTATTTGAAACGAGCCTAAAACAATATAGTGATTTGCTAAACCCTCAAGAACACTTATAACTTCATTTTTCTAAAAACGAAAACACTAAGGGTTCCTATAATCACTATAGTGGTTTCAAAACACTACATTATTATCATATAACACTCAGAAACATCAACCTCAATCAATTTCGTTCTCATTGTTCATCCTCAATTTTTTTGAATTTTCAAATTGCAATAACTCATTCAATTCTTGATCAATTTACCTAATCTCTTTTGCAATTGAATCTTCTAATGTATTCCCAGCAACTACCAAGAAAGATTAGATCAATTTTCATCGATTCAAAAATAACCAAATTTTCGACCTAGAATCTAAAATCCAAATCAAGAACAATTAAATCTAATCAAGGGAATTACTTATTTGTTTGGGAGCCATTGATGATGCACAAGAGTGATTGGTAACAACAATTAAATCTCATGGATTGAATTTGAGAGAATTGGGAAGTTAGTGTGTGTTTTTGAATTTTGGGTTTTTATAAAAACCATCTAGTCAAACAACCGAAGCCTTGAGTTGGGTTTTTTTCCGTTTTAACAAATTTGATTTAATTTAATTCATCGAGTAAATGCATTGTTGGCTACAGTTTTCATAAAACATTGCACACAATATAACACTTACTACCTGAAATTCGGTCAAATATCACTTCTACGCATTAAAGACAATCAATATTACTAAACATCATACCAACAACTAGATAGATAAGCAAATGCATAACTAGATAAATAGTCTTGAAAAGGTACATGATATTGGTACGCTGTTTTACCTCTCGTCGGAAAAAAAATTATAGTCGGCAGTAAGCTTTGTATTCGTTGTCGACGTTATATGCATGTGGCTTAATTTTGGTCTATTGCTTGGCTAGGCTATCTCTTTGGTATGAAGCCGTGATAGACAATTTTAATTGGCTAAGCTACCTCTTTGTAATACCAAATACATGTTACTATGAAATGGCGATGATGAATATGAGCGGTCTATTACTTGGCTAGGCTACCTATTTGGTATGCAGCCGTGACAGACATCCCCTTAAGGCTCTACATGAGCCAAACGGTTTCGCATCAAGCACTTAATCAGATAACTTTATATTAGTTCAACCTGTGAAATGAATGTATTGCAGTTGACACTTAGCCGTCCGGTGGTGAAGAAAGAAGCTGCTTAGCACAGTGAAGTGGGAAAGACGTCGGAATGAATGAAATAGACTACTAAGATATCATATTCCGATCAATAAAAGGCGTCGGTTATTGATACAATATGTCGTATCAAAGCATGGCACGGTATTGAAGAGAACGTCGTGATTAATAATTTGGTGCAAATTAGTGTTCGCCACATTCTCTTCCATTCCCCGTCATCCTTTGTCTGCACCTTTTGTGTCATGAACATCCGCTTTTTGTTGTCAGAAAACGAAACGTGAGAAGAAGTATGTCTCGTCTCTAACCAAATTCATTTGTTATGTATTACGAATATGTTGTAACTTTATAATCCGTGTTCAATAACAATTTGGAATCGTACGACCCCGCGCCCCGCAGTCGAGCGCAAGCCGAATTATGTGTGATTATGTGTGATGAGGTTGTCGATTTTGATGTCAAAGATAACGCGTTACATAATACAAATTTAAAATTGTATCTAAGCATTCGAAACATGATTTATGAATATATGAAGAAAGTACTCCCAGTATTAACCATTCTTTCGTTGGCGACCGTTCCGTTGAAAATAATTAGCGTAAATCCCGCGCTCGGCAACAGAGCCTACGCCCCGCTGCGGAGCGCGGGCTTTAAACCTCGTTTTGTTTACAAAGCATACTTGTAAGATGAAAATCCATTAAGAGCATTGAACATGTCTTTTATAGATGATGGATAAAATATGTGGCGATGATTTTAATTCTTAAATAACTTGCTTGAATAGTGTTGAGTTTACAATTCACATAAGACTAAGGTCTAATAAGGCAAGGAATACTTGGTCTTCGTCCTTGCATGCAAAATAGCACACGTCTCAGCTTACTCCATTCACCCACCTTCGAAGCATCTTTGGCAAAAAAAAAGACTCAGTTGTGCAGGCAATCTAGTTTTGGGAGATTTGTTTTTTTTTTGTGTTTATTAAATGTTTTTTATGGGAGTATATTGCGGTTTAAGTGAGGTGTGTTTTGTTGTGAGGTTGGTTGTCGTATTACACTGAGTTGTCGTTGGTTGTAAAGAGAGAAAGTTGTTGTGACTATGAAGTGATGATGATGAATGTGGTCTTGAGGTAGCCTTATTATGTGTGGCCTAAAGTGTGCTAAAAGTGTAGGTTGTACGAAATATCTATTTGGATAATTTAAAAGACACATGTGAATTTTCGTATGTTCAAACGAGACGAGACTATAACGAATAAATTAAGCGAACAAACACAAGCTCTTTGAGTTGTGGCATGAACTTTGGTATAATTGTTGGCACAATGATCTCTACTCCCTCGACTCATGCATGAACTTTGGTATAATTTCGGCGCAAGGGTCTCTACTCCCTCGACTCATGCTTGTTCCTTTGAGAGCTAGACATACAAGTGACAATTTAAGATCTTTCGATTAAATATGAGTCAAGCGAAGTAAATATTTATTTTGAAGTGGGTATAGTTAGGTTATAATAAATTTTGAAGATATGTCATTATGTCTTATTGAGTATTTGATGTAAAGTTTAATTGTGTCACGATTAACAAATTGAGGGTATTGGACCTTGCAGGAGGCAATGCCTCCAGCGCCTCCTTGAACCCAACTTTCTTTTCATATTTAAGTCATGATGGCACAAACGAGTGTACATTCATATCTCTTAATTTAAAAATAACATAAATTCTCATTCGTCTCCTGTAAACCATAAATACATAAAATACTTAATAAGACTTGAATTTATAGCAATATATACAGATGTCCAATTATACAACTAACAAAATATGAATCATATACTCTGCAAAATCAAAAGTTGATAGAGAAAAAAAACAAAGATACATACTATACGTATCCACCAAATTTATATATATGGATTAGGCATACGCATCATCATAACTTTAAGTTATATATTACCTTTAAATACACATTAAAGATTAACAAACGATAGTAGTTATAAATGGAAAAGTTGGTATTACAATATTACATACGTAGTATAAGAGACTAACAAATGAGTGTAGTAGAATTAAATGGAAATATTGGTATTGTCACAAGTTAAATGTTTGTCTTTTTATTTTGAATTGTTACTAGCCGGGTTCCCGCGCGTTGCAGCGGCGGGTACCCTGTGACTAAAAAAACAATCCGTATCCGATTTGATTTACTCGTTTTTTTCCGGACTACTACCTTCCTTTTCAAACGGCTTTTATTAGCTAGCCGAACTTGTAGCGACTCCGGTTCTCGGAGAATGGGTTGGTCCTGTCCAATTTTCAAAACCATATGAACCATAAACTTGACATATAATTTTTATGAAGCTTTGTGAGTTTAATTAGTTTACAATTCTCTTTTTAATGTTAAAGTTGTTTTAATAATTTCTTTATTAAATGTTGGATTTATTGGGTTTATAACTTGTATCAAATGCTTTATTATGTATATTAATTTAATGTTTAAAAGACATTTAATGGATGAAAAGTTTGTGCATTTAAGGATTATTACTATAGGATTTATAAGTTTGTTTTACTTAGAATTAAGTTTTGTGCTTTAAAGATTTGTACATTTAGGCTTTGTGGAATTGTATTACTTAAACATTAATGAACAAGAGGGGTGCTAATTTCTGTTTATATGTAGTATATAGATAAAACAACTAAATAAGTATCCATTTTGTACGTTTTTTGTGAGATCAATAATAGTTTTAAAAAAAATCAAAATAAACTTTATGTAGTCTTGTATGATGATCAAGTGGAAATAAAATTATCTTTATGACGGATATGAAAAAAATTACTATGAATAGACATGTAATTTTTCATTGCAACTGAATGAAATATTAGAGCGTTAGGTACACTTACGCGCAGCCATCTAAAAAGTGCAGCACCTCAAAGCGTACTCAATTTAACATTTCAACACCAACTCACCAAATAACTCTATTATCCGAAACACCGCATACACACATTTTTGGAACTCACCCTTATTTTTTCATAACACCCCCTAAACAAACTAAAATATTTTATTCATTAAATAATATTACACATTACAAATACTTAAAAAAACATAAGAAAATTAAAAACATGCGGAAAACAAACATACATCCCGACGACTAAAAGTCTTCATCTCATCTTCACTTCTCGCGCAAATTATACTCCCCCCCCAAAAAGGTTTTATTGAAGACTAATATGCGTTTCTCGGTCCCGTAATTCTTTTGCTTTTCGACGTTGCACTTCATATCTTTCAACCCATGTACATTGCATATTTCTTGACGGATTAACATACACATCGTTCCAGTCAGTAACCGCCATTTGTTGATCTTCTAAATTCATGTTATGCATTATGATGCAAGAATACATGATTCTATGTATGTTGTTGACATGGTATTGACGTGCCGGTTGTGCAATTATTCCCCAACGTCCTTGGAGAACACCAAAAGCACGTTCTACATCCTTTCGTGCACTTTCTTGACGCTGTTTTAAAGTAAACTATGTTTCGCGGTTATTTGCAAGCGTGCAATAATTTGACGAAAGTTTCTCACTCGTGGGTTTAAATTCCGTCGGCTAAGTAAATACCTCTTTCAACCCGAAATCATTTACCACAAACGGGAGCCACATGGCTTTGTCATAAGAGGTTCATCAAATAACGGAGAATTATCTATAATATTTAATCATGTTATTTGCATCGGACCTCAAAAATGCATGCCAAATCCGCAATCTTGCGATCTTACGTTTGCAAACAACTTCAAGCATTATAGTTGGTATTTTTTTTTATACCCCTTACCATATTGTCCTGACATGATACTGGACAATTTTCCATTCCCAATGGATTCAATCAATGCTTCCGAGCATTCCCTGAAACATGAGCTTCCTCCATGTTGAGTATATATTTTTTCAACGTCTTTCAACGTTGGCTTTCTTAAATTACTTCAACATGTACAAAATAATACACTTATTAAAGTAGAATAGACAAATCACGGCATTTTGTCACTCATTGGGAAAGGTATTCATCTAACGATAGGTGTGTTGCTGTATGCCAATTGTACGTATGGCGATGTGAATTCATAATAACACTAAGACTCATAACGACCTAGTAAGCATCGGTTCGGACTAAAAAGAATTTAAAATGCTTTGGAAGAGGATCGGCCGTATAATTTTTAATGTCGTCGACAATTTTTAAAAATAGTCTTCGGCTCATACGATATCTTCTTCGAAAATAGTATAACGGATACTTACAATGATCATCAAAAGAGGTTAATACGAATTTTGTCTAAAATATTATTAAATTTTTCGACCCTCTCAACGTTTTGATAATATCAAAATGTAAAAACGTTTACGATAAATTAAACGTTTTACAATATTATTAATCGTAAATTCCATTTCCAAGATTAGTAATCACTTAAGGTATGTAACAAACAATTCATTAAGAATGATTGGTGTTAAGAAAATATTTTTCTTTATCTTTTACATTTTTACAATAGAATTCACAAAATTAATTTATTCAAAATATTTTCTAAATTAAAAGAATGTTTTATTAAATACTTAAAAATTTGAAATTCAAATTTCCCTCCCAAAATAGACAGGTTCCATACCAGATACAACCTTTTCCTTTCAAAAAGACAAAAAGGGTTGCGGGGTCTATGGCGGCCCCCTTATAGATCTGGGACTCCTGGGACCGCCGCCAGCAAACGGGTTTGGATTTTCTGCTATAACTATCCTCCATCCTTGCTGATAAATCAGACATCTTTACACGAGTTTTCTCACTCTTCTTTTCTTTCTAAAATCATTCTTCTCCTCCACTAAAAATCTGTATCACTAAATCTCTTGATCTTGGTTTCTAAGTGATCTAATCTCTTCTTCAAATCTCTCCACTAGGTAACAAATCTGGGATTTGGTCACACATAGGCAAAATGGAACGGCCACACATTCACATATTTATGTGGCTAAGGTACCAAAATAGACAATTATTTACTAAATAGCACACTTGAAATTTTGATACGTCGTGACCATTCGAACTATATTGCCCTCATTTGAACATTTATGTGGCTAAAGGTAATGGAAATTTTATTTATATTGATTATTTAAGGGCCCACATATGAATTTGGAACGCGTGACAAATACAAGTAAGCTTGAAGCATTAGTCATGATATGTATATAAATAGTAACAAATATATGTCACACACTTGAACAATGTGACCAAAATGGCATATACGGTCACATAAAGTAATTTTTTATGTGTCTAAATCATATAGTCAAGTTTTGTCACACATGATTTAGTTGAGCTGCATCTTTGGCTAATTTATTTAGCCGCATATAATTTGGAACGCGTGACAAATGAAAAGTAAGGTATAAAAGCTTTAGTCACGTATTATACATATAAAATAGTGCACAAATATTATGTCATTCACTTGAACACTGAGGACAAATGCATATATGGTCATCTAAACATTTTGTCACACATTATTTAAGTATAGCCAAAATCCAATACATATGGTCATGTAACTTAATATGTGTGTTTAAAGTTTAGTTTTGTGATCCGTGCCAATAGCTAATGTGTATAGTTCACATTTTACTTCTAGCATGATATGTGACTATATGCCTCTTACAATAGCTCCTTTTATATCACAAAATGTGTGACTAAATTAAGTTTATGGCAACATTAAGGTGATGATACTGTGACCAATATATTCTTAACAGTGCATCGTGAAGTATTCATGTATTATTTTTATGAGCAAATGTGAAATCGGTTTTCATTAAATTTTTATAATAGTCACATTGAGATGTTATGGGGTGTCTAAATCATAATGTCATATATGGTCACATGAAGTGTTTGTTTATGTGTCTAAATCATGAACTCAAGTTTTGTCACACATTATTTAAGTGTTGCCAAAATCCAGTACTATATGGTCACGTAACTTAATATGTGTGTTTAAAGTTTAGTTTGTGTTAGCTTGCCAAAAGCTAATGTGTAGTCACATTTACTTCTAGCATGATTATGTGACTATATTCCTTTACAATAACCACATCATATCACAAATGTGTGACTAAATTATGTTTATGGCCACATTTAAGGTGATTATATGTGACCAATATATTCAAAACAGTCACATCGTGAAGTATTCATGTGGCTATTATTTAGAGCAACAACATGTTGAAATCTGGTTATCATTAAATTTCATAGTAGTAATTGTGGTTTGTGTGTCTAAAATCATAATGTCATATATGGTCACATGAAGTGTTTGTTTATGTGTCTAAATCATGGACTCAAGTTTTGTCACACATTATTTGAGTGTTGCCAAAATCCAGTAATAAGGTTTTAATATATAAGTACTTTAGCCTGCAAATACAATGTGTAAGTGCAATGTGCAAATGCTTGCTTGCAAATGCAATGTACAAATGCAATGTGCATATGCAAGCTGCAAATGCAATGAGCAAGCTGCAATAACACATAAACCAGACAATAACATCACAAACCAAACAGACCAATACATTAAATTTCATAAGGTTTTAAAGAATAATAACACATTACATTATGTCACCATAAAGTTACTTGGCTACAAAAAACACAAACAAACAACTAAATTTGCTAGTCATTTCTTTTCAATTTCATCCCATGTAGCAACATTTGCTAGTCCGAGCACACATCCTGTGACTGGTATCTAAAAATACAAAAAAAACTAAAACAACATTAACTAAGAAAGTTGATTAATTGACATTCATCAACAGATACAAGTCATTACTACATGAAATATTATTTGATTAGCTAATACAAGTTAGATTGCCCAAAAATTAGATCTTGAACATGTTTCAGGAATACTGTTTTAAGTGAGTAGTTACTAGAGGATAATTAATCAATAATTGACTGAATCATTCATCACCTCATCGTCAAAACTTTCTCTTTTCCCTTTCGGACTTGTCTGTACATCTTCACAGTTATCTCATTCCATATTTCTTCACTACTATTATCTGTTCAACATTAGCTAGTCCAACGCACACATTTCTTGTTGGAATAGGGCTTTTGAAGATGACTTTTGGAATGGGCTTCTTTGCAACTGGTAGATAATCCTCAACAATGTCATATCTATACCATGCAAGAAATTCTTTTGGAATGGGCTCCTTAGACAGCCTTGCAATTGATGGCCCTTCCTTAGGAATACTTGTTATTGATGGCCCCTTACTAAAAACACCTTTGCTGTCATCTGAGCTATCTGAAGTAAGCACAACAATTTTTGCAAAAACAAATTAAAAATCAAACTAAGTCTGCTAAGTTTGTTGACCCACATTACAAATGTAAGCACACAATTTGACCCACATTACAGATGTAGAAAACATGATGATTGTCCTTCCAATAATCCTTACCATTCATCCACTTGTCTGCACATCTTCCATGTGTCATCATCCTAAATTTCTTCAAAATATCATCCTATGTGTCAACATTTGGTAGTCCAAGCACACATCCTGTGATTACAATAGGGCTTTTGACATTTGGATTGTATTTATGTGAGACTGGTACTTATTTAGCTTTAGACTTTGGAGAATGACATTCGTGAATGTGATCCTGACTAGTGTGCACTATGGTATCCTCCTTGTCTACACTAGGAAAATAGCAATCAGAAATACAGTCCTCAATATTGTCATAGCCATATTTGTCCAACAATCCTTGTACTGATGCCCCATAAACAGGTACCCTTGGTATTGATGGGCCATTGCTGTCATCTGAACTATCTGAATTCACAATTAATTCTGCCAAAAAAAATTCAGAATAGTTACCCATAAGTCTGCTAACAATGCACATAAGGTAAACCAAACAACTCTAATTCTGCTAACTCTGCAAATAAGGTGAACAACCAGCCCTAACTCTGCTAACTCTGTTAATAAGCTACAGTCTACAAATAAGATAACCCATAGCAGCACTAAGTCTTCAAATAAGCTAAACCAAACACCCCTTAGTCTGTTAACTCTGCAACTAAGGTGAACAACCAGCCCTAACCCACCCCTAAGTCTCTTAACTCTGCAAATAAGGTGAACAACCAGCCCTAACTTTGCTAACTCTGTTAATAAGCTAAACAAATTAGTCTACAAATAAGAAAAAACCAAACACCCCTAATTTTGCTAACTTTGGAAATATGCTAAACAAGCAGCCCTAACTATGCTAACTTTGCAAATAAGCTAACCCATAGCAGCCCTAAGTTTGAGCTATGCACATACTCCTCAGAAGTGCTAATCTCCCCATGGGTCAAAGGCTAATGCATATGGGTCAAAGGCTAATGCATATGGGTCCAATTTTATAATCCAAACACCCCTAAACTGCTATGTGTTTAAGCATATAAGGGGATTCGAAAAAGGTGATCATTCTAAGAAACATGAGCAGATAAGCAACACACAGCAACACACACGAGCAGTTAAGCTTGAAAAAAAACTGATAATCAACACACATTAGCAGATAAGCTAAAAAATAAAGCAAAAAGCAACGAATAAGAAAAAAAATAAAAGATAATAAAGTTACCGTTCTGATTCGCCATGTTTGAAATTAGGGTTTATGAAAAAGTGTTAGGGATCACTGTAGCTGAACAATTTTGGTGGATGGAATGAATTAATGTGTGTTATGCATGGGTGGAAGAGTTTAAGGGGTAGAGGGGTTAGGTTTTGAAAAAAAATAAGCGCAGGGGTTAATCTATTCTTTTTTCTATTCAACTATTAAGCATATATTAATCTATTCTTCTTCTTGTGATGAATAGGTTACCTGGCTAAGATGGTAACCTGCTTGACCTCTATCTAGGAGGTCGCGGGTTTGATTCTCGCTGGGCGTGATTCCTTTTTAAAAAAAATTGGTATTTTGAAAACCAAAAACCAAACACCCCCTTATCTATATCAGCTTATCAGCAGATTTAATAAGCAGTTTTTAAGCCGAGAATAAGCAGTTTATGAGCTTAAGCCTAAATTTAATAAGCTAGGAAGTAGCTTATTCGACTATATAAGTTATACCAAGCTGCAACCCCAAAACGACAAACATTCTTAAACAACAAAACATGCAAACCCAAAGCTAAACACGCAGAGACAACATACTGCCATAAAAATGCAGACCAAAACCATTTGACAGTTAATTTCGCTCCAAGGAATGACATGCGAGGACACAAGGCCGATCCTTATAATAAACGCATAAATAACAGCTCAAATTTTTAAAAAACAAATACATTACACATTAGCATCGCCTGGGTTTGAAAGGCTCGTATACAAACATATAAACCAAACAGGAAGTAAAAAATTAATAGATAAATTAAAATCCTTCACAAGAGTATTTGCAGCAAAACAAAAGCTTAAAAAGGTTCTGTACAGTACAAACATAAATCCTTAAACAAGTACAAAAAATCAAATGTCTATATGCTTTAAAAGAACAGGTGAAATATGATAAAGGTAGAGTGTGACAACTTGAGCATGACATGATTCACTTGGATTTTCGTATAACAACACCTCCATAGTCAGTTTGATAGTAGTCATTTCGTGATTCATTACCCCAAGTCACGTCGATCTACACGTGGCAATATGTTATCATTGTGCTGGTGAATGACGGTACTAAATTCCTCATCGACTTTGTCATACGTATCTTTGTAATTCTTGGGAGGTGTCTTAAAGACAATAAACAATTTTTTATCTATCTGGTCTTTCACATAAAATACTTGTCGTGCTTGTGAGGCTAATATGAACAGATCAACCTTGTGGCCTAAATTATTCAGGTCAACCAATGTATACCCAAGAGTAGTATTGCGTTTCACACCACCAACTCTATGATTAACCCAATCACATTTGAAAAGAGGAATTTGCTTGAAACGGTAATCTAGTATCCATATCTCTTGTAAAACCCCATAATAAAATGCTTGTCTTATGGTTGCAACTTCTTTAGATATGTGCAGATCTATTGCCTCAACACTTACCCCACTGTTCAGGTACACTTTCCCATCATGACATTTCGTACGAAAGGTATACCCATTGATGTTATATGCATCGTATTTCACTACGGTGGCACATGGTCCATATGATATCCACCTTACAGTTTTTGATACACTTTCTTTGGAGATCGCTAACTCTCTCTCAACTTGAATTTCATTACAAGTATATGTTAGCTTCAAATTGAAGGAACAACAAACAAACAATTATAAATAACATACGATTAATTACCTCTTTGCATAACCACTTAGCAAAAGATTTACTATGTTCATTCTCCAAAAATGCTATTCGTTTACCCGGGTTATCTGTTTTCAAAAGTTGCTTGTGTTGCCTGAAACAATGTCTTTGATTATTATATTTGATAGAACATTTTAAGTAATGAAATAGACATGTGTTAGTAATACTTACTTGATATACGGTACAAGTTCATCTGTATTCTGTATTACATACAAATGTGTTTTCTAAAAGAGTTTCGCAGAAACTTCACTTGATTTACCGGCCGACAATGGCTTTCTTTCCTCATTTTCATCAGTTTCATGTTTATCAGGTGGGATACCAATAGTTTCCATAGATTTATGATATTCGCTAAAAAACTCTATTGTTTCTTCCGTAATAGTCTCCTCAGCAATGTATCCCTCTCGTCTATTTCTGTTTCGCAGATGTCCTTTAATAACCTTCATATATCTTTCGAAAGGATACATCCACCAAAAGCATATGGGACCACATAATTTTACCTCCCTAGTTAGGTGCACAGTCAAACGTAACATAATATCAAAAAATGACAAAGGAAAGAACTTTTCGAGTAGGCACAGTGTCACTACAAGTTCTGCTTGCATCTTATCTAGTTCTTGTAATCTGATTTCTTTGCTACATATCAATTTAAAGAAAAAAGCAAAACATGATAATAGCATATCGTGTGGCTAGGTGCATGATTGAATGTATTGAAATAGGAAAAAACTCTTGCATTAGCATGTGATAGTCATGCGATTTAAGGCCAATGAGCTTCCTATCCTTTAGGGTAACCAAACTAGAGAAATTTGAACAATAGCCTTGTGGTACCCTGATGTTGTATAACGTTTCAAAAAAGATGTCTTTTTCAGCATTCGTTAATGTGTAACCTGCTGGAGGTAGTGTTGCTTTGTCTTCTTCTTGCATAGCAAACAACTCTGGTTTTACCCCCAACTCAGCCAGATACAATCGAGCATTTACTCCATCTTTAATCTTTCCCAAAACATTTAGCAAAGTTCTGACTAGACTCTCGGCAACATTCTTTTCTACATGCATAAAATCAATACAATGTGGAACAGAATGATGCCTCCAATACCTAAGTTTTTGATACCAAATGTTGAATTTCTTCCAATACGCATCGTTTTGTCCGTTTACTTGGCTTGAAATACCCTCTTATTCTGTTGTGTTTCTTTTTTTCTTTTGAATCTTCCCATCTCTGCCTCTCGTATCTTTTTGGTTTTCTGATGCCTTATTGTTTGTTCATTTTCCTTTTCCCTATTTATTTTTAATATGTTGTACCTCGTTGTATATTTGTTCCTCGGTCATTGGATTTGGAGCCAGGAGAAATTCTTGTTGTCCATTAAATGCCTTCTTTTTCTTTCTGAATGGATGGTTATATGGTAGATATCGTCTGTGACCAACATAACTTTGCTTGGATGAGGCAGAAAGTCTAACACAGTTTGTATCTTTCCCACATACTACACAACCTTTGAATCCATTGTACGGGCAGCCACATAATGTACCAAGTGCAGGGTAATCATTTATTGTCCATAACACAATGATACATAGATTAAAGTTATCTTTTGTGGAAGCATCATATGTATCAACCCCTGTCTCGAATAAGGTAAGCAGATCATTAACCAACGATTCTAAAAAAACAACGATATCATTTCTCGGGTATCCCGATATTAACACCGAAAGCATGATAAACTTTCTTTACATACACAACCATGGAGGAATTTTGTATATGATAGTTAAAACTGGCTATACACTATGATGCCTATTTCCTGTGTTGACATCAACCCCATCAACCAATATTCCTAGCCGTAGATTTCTTGGATTTTCAGCAATTTTAAGGAATTTTTCATCTATGGTACGCCATGCTTGTGAATCTGCGGGGTGACATAACACACCATCTGTTATCCTTCATGTCTCGTGCCATCTTAAATCTTCTGAAATACTTCGTATCTTAAATAGTCGTTGCAGTCTTGGTATAATTAGAAAGTACCACATTACCTTTGCTGGAATGTTTTCGTACATTTTATGTGTCTTATTATCCACCTTTCATCTTGATATCCCACAAGTTTGACACGCAGTCAAATCCTTATCATCCTTCCAGTAAAGAAGGCAGTTGTTGATACATACATGTATCTTTTTGTATCCTGATCCCTTTAATTTCATAACTTTTTTTGCTTGATAAGTTTTTTCCCCATTTCATTACCAGCAGGTACCATCTTTTTTAACAATCCTAGTAATTCAGTAAAGAACTTATCAGAACATCCGTACTTACCCTTCAAGTTGAGTAGTTTAACTATTGCGGACAACTTTGTGATGTTAGGACATCCTTCGTAAAGAGGCTTCTCTGCGTCTAATAATAGTTCTTGAAACTTGACAAGGTCATCCTCATCAAAATTATCTTTTATAGCATTAACTATTTCTACTGTTGCTGGGTCATTTGTTGGAATATCTGAAGCAAAATCCGTGTCGTCAACAAACTCTGTTGTAGCATTAGCAGGTTTTGGGGCACTTATTGATGGCTCATCCTTTTCTCCATGTTTATTCCACTTTGTGTAGCTTAGATCAATCCCATTTCTGAATAAATAGAATTGCACTTCCTCCACTTTATGCTCTATATGGTTTAAACATTTGGTACACGGACATGGTATTAAAAGATGTTGTTTATTACCTTGTGGGTCGATGTTCCTCATCTTCTGCAAGTTGTTTACTATATAATCAATAAACGCTGCTACTCCATCAATATAAGATTTGTTGGTCCTATTAGTTCCCATCTAAGACTTGTCCATGTTTATAAATGTATCCCACTTATCCAAGCAGCAATCTTCCAAGAGCAGGAGCAGCAACGGGTTCAATCCTAGTTACCAAAAGGTGAGCTTTATGGTTGTAGTCTCTGCAGGTCATCCCATCATTAGTTTAAGGGTCTGGTGAGGCGTGGTTATGCTTTTGCTTAACTAGATCACCTGTTTAAGGTGGTTGTCAGAATGTTGATATATGCTAACAAGTTTATATAAATAAAACAACTATTTGTTTGATTTTCATCATCTTTATATGCCTTTTCAAACAGTTTATGAAAATTGGTTACTTGGCGAATACACATATGCACATGGGTCATCTGTCTAAGAAAAGGAATAAGCGACAACTGGCATTGCTTATTTCAAACAGCTTATATCTTTAAAGCCAAGTCACTAACTATGCTTGACATGATCTTCTAATGTTAAGACAACAAAGTTATCTATGTTTACACACGTTCTAAATAAGCAATAAAGTAGCAACATACTTGTTCACACACGTACAATAACAGTAACCATTCAACATGAGTAAATGTCTCATCAATATTAAAACACTCCCTTTGACTAAACCTTTTATCAACAGATCTACTTTCATATCTATCTATTTCTTCGGTTGCCTTATATTTAACCAATTAACTTGTTAATTTTATTGTAAGTTACTTATATATTTTAACCAATTAACTAGCTAATTTTACCAAGAAATTGACATAATCTACAAGAGGAAATCTCAAAACAAATGTTCAATTACAGCATAATCAATACATTTACAATTACAGAATCATAAACACGATTTTTTAGAACGATGTGTACAAAAGGAACATAACAATACTTACTAGTGGTGACAGGAGTGGTGGGTCTATGACGGGAGAGTGACAGCGACGAGAGAGTGACGTGATGAGAGCTGTGGTGGTGATGAGAGTTGTGGTGAGATAAGAGGGAGTTGTGGCGTTGACAGGGGTAATTTGGGAAAATTAATGCGATTCATGAAATTTTTTGGGGGAATATATTTAGCTAAAAGTATCTTACAAATTTTATTAAATATTTCACGAAAATATTGGAGGGAAAATACCCTTAGCCACGATAATAGTTGTGAATAAAAGTTTTGTAACTTGTTTACAAAAAGTTTAACAAACTAGTAGCAAAGGTTGAAAAAATCAGGAATCGATAGCCGGGCTGTCGACCTCCCTATAGCTTGTAATCGTTCTAGGCAGGATTAATCGGTGAGTAATCGGATTGCCAGGCTAAATATTAGTTACGTGATATAAATTTTAGTGTGATCACATATGGTCGTGGCTAAATATTTCTTCTAGCTAAAAGCCTCGATTCTTGTAGTGTTAAGCGACGTAACTGCAAAAAAAAGCGACATGGGTTATGGGTCATGTTCATTAGGTTATCACTGGTGACATTCATTAATGGGTATTTGACATCATATGAGTCATATGCATTAGGTTGTAGTTGCTTAAAGTGTCATGTTATGACACATCCATGACTGGTGACAATGGATAATTAACATGTGTCATGGGCCATGTTCATCGGGTTATAGTTGCTTATAGTGTCATGTTATGACACATCCATGACTAGTGACAATGGGTAATTAACATGGGTCATGGGTCATGTACATTGGGTTGTAGTGGCTTATAGTGTCATGTTATCGACCAATACATGACTAGTGATCGACAATGGGTAATTAACATTGGTCATGGGTCATGTGCATTGGGTTGTAGTGGCTTATAGTGTAATGGAACCCATGCATGACCGGTAATAATGGCTAATTCACATAGGTCATGGGTCATGTGCATTAGGTTATCACTGGTCACATTTATTAATGGGTATTTGACATCATATGGGTCATATTAGGGGTGTTCACAGGCGGTTCGGATCGGTTTGTTAGCAAATTTAAGCTATCCATCACGGGGCGGGTAATTAATTTTACTATCCGAAATCAAACCGTACTACGCAGGTAACCCGACATGCGGGTACCTAAAGTGAGCGGTTACCGGCGGTTCGGGTCACGGTTAACAATTTTTGATGTTTAATCGAGTTTAACCGTATAAACAATGTACATAAAATGTCTTTATAGTAAAATTAAATGACATTGAATTTAAAAGTCATATAAAACATAAGTATTCCGTTACAATAATTGCATTCAAATATTCATATATAACTTACTAACAAAAAATATTACTCGAGGTTTATAGATTACGATCACATTAATCAATTTTCACACATAGATTTTTAAAAATGTTCACATTATGAGCTAAAAATTTGTTATACAATAAAAGTATTACAATAATCGTTTAATTAGCCATTATCACCGGTCATGCATGAAAATGTTTACAAAACCTAATGCACATGACCCATGACCCATGTGAATTAGCCATTATCACAGGTCATGCATGGGTTCCATTACATTATAAGCCACTACAACCAAATACACATGACCCATGACCCATGTTAATTACCCACTGTCGATCACCAGTCATGCATTAGTCGATAACATGACACTATAAGCCACTACAACCCAATGCACATGACCTATGACCCATGTAAATTACCCATTGTCACCAGTCATGGATGTGTCGTAATATGACACTCTAAGCAAATACAACCCAATGCATATGACCCATATGATGTCAAATACCCATTAATGTATGTGACATGTGATAACCTAATACACATGACCCATGACGCATGTGAATTAGCCATTATCATCGGTCATGCATAGGTTGCACCGGCTTGGTAGGTGTGTATATTATAGTTATAGTGTGAAGGTTGTATGAATTGTATTGAAGTTATCAAAGATGGGCACGTTAATTTTAACATTTAAGGAGGCCATGAAATCCGTAACGCATATGTCTTAGTCTGAACAATGTGTGAAACTGTCTTTAGGTAGCGTTAGATAAGTTAGGCACGATAACCCGACCCTTGTGCATTATGTTTAATGGTCAACGGTAAGTTCAATTCATAGAATGGTTAGTACGAATGTTTTTTAAATGCTTTTTTGGGGAAAGTCAAACATTATGTTTGTAGGTTGCTAATGGATGCCATGTTTTAGTTTAGGGGCTTCTACACTTAAAATGTAAATGCTTTGGGTTTAGTTAGTGCTAGTTTAAAAGAAGGAGGGCTTAGTTTGGCATTTTTTAAACATTATGTCTTCTAGTTTCATACTTAGTTCTCCTCTCTTTGAGTTAGATACATATTGTCGTTTATTTCTGTAGTTACGCCGCCTGAACCTCAAGCGTCATGATGCTTTAATTGACCTTTCTCCACCACACAGTTTAGATGCATATTCTACACCACACAAATCCCCTATATATATATATCAATGTTTTTAGGCTTCATTGATCATTATCCCTACAACTCTTGTTCAACCTCTTCTTATAAATCTTTCAACAATATCCTATTTTACCCACTTTAATTATCAATGGCAACACTAGGAGGAGCAAACCAAATCGCTAGGCGTGTTATTGATGACCTAATTAAGTTTAGCGGGGAGACCTTTGTTGATGGTTACATAAGTTTCTTTAAGTCTTAGCAAATTGCTAAGAGTTATGGTTTTATAAATCGGATGCGGGAAGAGGCTAACACAGCCAGGAATTTGGTTGGACAGCTTAATGCTTTAATTGCTGAGATGGAAGCTCTTGAAGATCAAGGAGAGCTTTTTGACACTTTGATGGATCTTAGGGATGACAGGGAGGCTGTGCGGACTAAGCTGCAGGGGTTGAATGAGATCATTACTTAAGCTGCGTAGGAGATCGAGACTAAAGAAGCACCGATTCAAGTGGTGAATGGTTGAAGGATTGGTGGATAAGGAATGGGATGGTTTCTTTTGCTCTAGTGTCATCTTTTTATGTTTAATGTCTCTTTTGAATGGTTAGTTTCTGGCTATGGTTTATATGTATATTAAGAATGGAAGATGTATGGATATTTTGCTGTTTAATCCAAATGAATGAAATTTATGGTTGTTATTAAAAGTAATGCATTCGCTTGTTTGTTTCATCTTTTTTTAATGTTTTTTTGCATTTAGGAATTGGTTGTGGTGTTTGAGTTCAAATATGCGCTGGTAATGTATTATTGTAGGTTTGAGGTTGATCCAATGACAGTAGCGCATTCCATGTGTCGTGTTCAATGCTGAGCCATGGCTATGCAGGTCAGAAGTTAATGTGGATTCTAATGATAGCTGGTGTCAGTTTGTGGGTACGGTTCAGTTTTTAACGGGAGGATCGCCCTCACTATTTCGATGTTTTTTTCCTGGAAGTTTTTAACATTGTTGTCTATGACAACAGTCGCGACTTAAACAGACTCGCGAACTAATGGCAGGGCGGTACGCTATGCCTCTCGAGACCCTACTCTATTCAAAAGACTTAAAGGCCTCCTCTTAAGATTACAAAGGGAGCACTGAAATGAGAATGGCTGGTAGACTCGTGACGTCTGAAGAGACCATTCGAAAACTAAAGCGCACACTAGAAAGTGCTTCGAAAAGGGTACCAGGCAGGTTGCGCGGAGCGGAGCCCAGCATGTTCGCAACGCTGGGCGTAGTGTTCGCCCACTTTAGAGTCTTCGCCTTTAGATAACAAAAAGTGTCTGCCAAATTAAGTCTTCTAAGTTGCTGGAAAAACACCTACCCAAACCCTTTAGTCGGCCCTAGTGTTTAAGGCTTGATAAAAACGAAGTTATGAGGTTGTATTTATAGGTAAAATTAGGTCAGAACGTCACATTAGCATCACCAAAACTACGACGCCGTCATGATGTCAGCTCCCGCACGAGTTGTATATTTTCTCGTTCTCTTCGTGTGAGCAGTTAGATTGTCAAAATCTAAGTTCGTACAAAGAAGTTATGACCAAAACAATATTAGGTACTTCACGCGTAAGTGAAATGGTCTTCTTAATCTCGTGACACAAAATATTCAAGGTTTTTTTAGGTCGGCCACGTTTGATGTCGTCATCAATATCCTGACGTCGTCACTAGATAGGTCGCAACGGCTTCGCGTTATACTTGTGACGCCGTCTTCACGCTCTGTAAGTAATAAATCTTCAGGATTTGGTATAGGTTTGTAATCTTGTCGTTTCTTTTCCAAATGAGACCAAGTCTTGTGTTTTTCTAAATGTCCTCCAATGCAAAATACCTAAAAAGGCAAACATAAGTACCTATTTTAGGCATAAACACATGATTTTGATAGTTAAACGACCCTGAAAAAGTGTATAAAATGACACCTCATCAAATACCCCTACACTTGGGATTTACTTGTCCTCAAGAAAATGGGCTTTTCTATCTAGACAATAACAATGTGAGGGGTCATTTTACCTACTCTTTAAACATATTCTACAACACAACCTTTTAGACCTTGTAATTAAAAGCACGGAAAGTATTCACATAAGTGTTTGGGATTCGCTCTTTCACTTGGGGTTTAATGTATTTTTAACATATGGGGAGGAAAACTGAAAATCACACACATTACCTGAAAGAGCATATAAATTTCCATAGGCTTGGTAAAGGATCAAACCTCCACCGGTAGGTACAAGTATTATTCATTACTATTTAAGAGGTCTTTCAAAGGGTTGTGGGGTTTAGGTATAAGTAACTATATGGAAACAGAAATAGATGGGATACTTTTGGGGTGGTGACTTTGGGTGAATTTGGAGTGGAAAGGTTAGCTAATTATTTACACGAATACACTCTGGTTTGGTTGCTATGCCAAGACTCGGACGAAGATATACAAACTCCACACAACTCTACATCAATATCTTTCTTTTTCTTTTCTTATTTTTTTTGAATAACATAATACATCACATGGGGTTTATAACACGTACCCCTACACTTGAGCTTTTACATGCTCGATATTTACAATCTAGCTAATGACCCGATTTGAGGTGGATCAAAATAACATGAAAATCATTTGACAAACATATGGGGGTATTGACTTAACTTTTCTTCCCTATTCTTCTGCGTAATAAATACTACCATGAATCCCAATCGTCCCAAAACTGTATTTACAAGGATAAGGACTTAGCAACCGTGTACTCAATAATTAACTTGGGTTAAACACAATAATGTACTAAAGGCGAGTACATATAAGGTAGGCTAAGGCTTTTTGGGTGTAACGATTGGTTTAAGGGTGACAATGCCCTTGATTAATAGTCTGAATTAACTAGAAAAATACGAGAACCGTGAAAAAGGATAGGCTCGGAGGGTTATACTAGGGTTTCCTGCACTAAAGGTGAGTGCATGGCAAGGGTGTGGGATAGTTATATGATCGGTATGACCATCATAACAATTACAGGTTTAAAACATGGGTTAATCCTAATGCCTCTTATCAAGCAAATCCTAATACTTACTATGCGGTCTCGGGATGCATCACTAAAACAAGTTCTAGAATTTAATATGCTACCGGTACACTCTCATAATTCTAAAATAACCGATACTAATGTTCCAAAAAAGGCGACAAAACCACGCATACACATCTGTAACGACGTAATAGACACACATGATTGCTCACTCCTTAACTCGAACAAGCTAAAGGTATACTATCTAAGGGCGAACCTCACATTGTGGGGGTGGAATTTTGAGGGTTTTTGTGCTAGTCATGTAAATTCCTATCCATGGGACGTTAATAATACTCAGTTTTCGTTGGTATATGTCTTAAAAAAATTTAAATTTTGGTAAAAATAACCCTTTTATGCTATGTCTCGATATATTACTCATCTTTTTAAGGACAAAGCAAATGACAAATGAAAGAATAGTTTCTAAGGATTTTGTTACCCCCTACACTTATTTTGAACATTGTCTCCAATGTTCTCTAGAAGTACCCATGAAAACAGATAAAGGGAAAAGAAAACAAGTAAAAGAAACTAGTACTCTCTTGGTTTGCTCAATAATGGAGAAGAAACATGAGATAACTGGTTAAATCGTCCTCTAAGAATCGTCTAATGGAACTTCCTAAGAATCTCCAAGCTTCTTCTCATCAAATATAACCTGTAATCAAAGACAAAGACAACTACACCAAGCATAAAATCCATGGGTGAATAATAAATACAACCTCAATAAATATGTTTAGACTCTACCAAAGCAGTAAAGATAGGATGAGAGAATTGTTAAACTCATGGTTCTGCAGGTTTATAAAAGAATTAAAACTTTCTAAGTGTTGTACAAGTTATACTTTCAAAAATACTTAAAATTTTCGAGTGTTCCTGTACCTGGGCGTTTGACGCCGTCAGGGATATCCTGACGCCGTCACAAGTGTGGTGGTGATGGTGTCGCGTGTAAATCGTGACGCCATCTCCACATTATGTAAAAACTCATTTTTTCGTTTTTGATGAAAAATTTCCTACACTCATTCTTGTGAGTTATATTCTTGTACAAAATGCTGCATAACAACCCGAGAATTAACAATTCAATCATATAACTCAAACAAACACTTGACACATGATGCGAATTAAACTAAACTATTTATTTTATATGTCTGAAATGGTTCTTATAAACCAGATATTTTCCCCTACACTTATTGTTTGCAAAATACCTTTGATTGAAATTAAGACAAGGTTAAAGACAATACAAAGCATGATCACATATAATTCAAACATATAAGAACAAACAATAAAGAATAAAACATACGACACTCCTAGAATGCAAGAAATAAAAGATTAGGTTGCCTCCCAATATGCACTTGTTTTTGTTCGAGTCACAAGCTATGACTCTATGCTTATTTGGCGCGTAAAGGGTGGGTCTCCCCTACACTTAAGGTCAAGTGCGGGTGATAGTAGCGATACACTCCATTTTAATAGAGGTATGCCATGTGGGGTAAAGGTGGTGTATGAATGGTCGAGGGTTTTACTACCTTCATCCTAAAACTACCCGGACTATATGGGTTGATGGGTGGTTTGATTCCTCTTTTGCCTCCTAGACTTACATCTAAGGGTGAAGAATTGGGTAAAAGTTGAGGCTCTAGTTCATCAACACTAGGAATTTCCCTAGATCTAAGAGGATTGTCATGATTACAAGTATTCAAGCCTAAATCCTCTAGTTTCGTATGGTCCAAAGGTTCTAACTCCATTAGGATTCCTATGGTCTCATCTACTACTTTTGGGTAAGTCATGGGTGGTGTGTATATCTCAAATGATGGGAGGACTTTTGGGGTACTTTGTAGGCTTGGATTATCTACCTTATCCTTCATCATATCTAGGTCACGATAGGCTCATCATCTAACCATGCCATGCACTTAGGCATCTTAACCATAACTATCTCACATTTTAAATCCTCGTTATATGTTCTCTTAGGGGTTGTGACATTTTTTCCCCCCCATTTTTTTTTCTTCATTTTTTTTTCCCTATTCCATAAGGCAATTCTATCATGTCATCTAACTTATGGGTCATTGCTATGGATCTCTTCTTAAAAGTCTGATGCAACTGGTCACTTTTCCTAAGGGTCTCACCAATAAAAGTTGATCCTAAACACGAAGGTTGTTCATGCGAATACATCCTAGGTTAAGGCTCATATGGTTCTTTAATTTCACTAGGTGAGGCATTTTGTGTGTGAGGGTATTCTACTCCACCATTCATCATTTTATATATTTCCTCAAGGTTCTCTAAGTCGCTTTTATAATCTTCTGGATAATTTTTACGGTAATATTCTATGAAGCACTTAAATTGTTCTTCCGTTAACGACTTAAGTGTGATTTCATCCAACATGTTGAGGAATGACCTTGTTACGAACAAATACACAAAGAAGAGATAGACTACGAGAAAGCTAATTGACAAGAAATTAAATCTCACTTGATAGGAATCTTGTGAGTAGACCTAAGCTAGATTGAATCCAAAACCTATGCTATCGCTGGCAGCGGCACTAAAAACTTGTGTACGGTTATTGTAGGACTTCTACACGAGAAGTTTTACAACTCCCTAGGCAGTGTACCTAATCGTTGTAGTGTAGTATAGGCAAGGCTCGGGGGTTGTTATCGTTCTTTAGGGGAATAGCACTGTGATGGCCGGATCGAATGTTCACTAAGGTCTAAGGGTTGAAGGAAGATTCTTTTTGTGTTTTTATATTTTATGAAAGCAAGTAAATCTCGGGTTTTAAGGTTGGTTTGTTTTAATCTAATTAACTACTAATTCTAATCTAATGGCAAGAATAATTATACAACAAAACGTATTCATTTGGGATGCATACCTCCTTGCTGCTATCCAATTCTACCCTAGGGCTTTGTCACACTTGTGATGTCTGTGTAATTATATCCTAAGTCATGAATGAATTGTACGAACCATCTCGTCTACTTAGCATTTCGCTAGAGCAAAACACAACATAAGGTAGTATGAAGACTATTACCATTGCCTCTAGGGGTACACTAAGTGGCGGGCGGCGGATGTGAAAATATATTAAATGGATCAACCATATTAGGGGGCAAGGTAGTATGAAGAACTATTTACTCGATGGTATCCTCTTTACACAAATCCGTTTTCCTAGAAAATCAACAGCGATACAGACAAAAAGCTTTTAAGTTTTTTTTTTTTAAAGACCTAACGTGCACATCCATCACAAGAACAATAGGAAACAAGAATTATAAACTATAATAAATTAGACTCATTGAATCTGTCACAAATAACAAGATCTAATCAATTAATGACAAGGTTCATGCATACCCAAATAAATACTAGATGAATTAGCCAAGCATACTCAAGCAATATAAATTATAATCAACAAAAGGATTTAAAGACATGAATTAAGATAGATATGATAATCAAACCATTACAAGATGTTTATAGCATGAATTAAGTCTTCTAAGTTGCTGGAAAAACACCTACCCAAACCCTTTAGTCGGCCCTAGTGTTTAAGGCTTGATAAAAATGAAGTTATGAGGTTGTATTTATAGGCAAAATTAGGTCAGACCGTCACGACAGCGTCACTAAAACCACGACGCCGTCACGACGTCAGCTCTCGCAAGGGTTGTAGATTTTCTCGTTCTCTTCGCGTGAGCAGTTGAATCGTCGAAATCCGAGTTCGTATGAAGAAGTTATGACCAAAACAATATTAGGTACTTCGCGCGCAAGTGAAATGGTCTTCTTAATCTCGTGACACAAAATCTTCAAGGGTTTCTTTAGGTCAGCCACGTTTGATGTCGTCATCAATATCCTAACGTTGTCACTAGATAGGTCGTGACGGCGTCGCGTTTATACCTGGACGCAGGTTCTCACGCTCATGTAAGTAATAATTCTTTATGGATTTGGTGTAGGTTTGTAATCTTGTCCGTTTCTTCTCCAAATGAGCCAAAGTCACGTGTATTTCCTCCAAATGTCCTTCAAATGAGAAATACCTAAAAACGAATGATTAAGTACCTATTTTAGGCATAAACACACGATTTTGGGGTTAAATGACCCTGAAAAAATGTATAAAATGACACCTCTTCACTATTCTACACCAGAAAAATCCCCTATATATATCAACATTTTCAGGCTTGATTGATCATTATCCCTACAACTCTTGTTCAACTCTTTTTTATAAATCTTTCAACCTAATTATATTATTATACCAATTTTTTTTTCGATTATCAATGGCAGCACCAGGAGGAGCAAACCAAATCGCTAGGCGTGTTATTGATGACCTAATTGAGTTTAGCGGGGAGACCTCTGTTGATGGTTACATGAGATTCTTCAAGTCTCAGCAAATTTCCAAGAGTTGTGGTTTTATAAACCGGTTGCGCGAAGAGGCCAACATAACCAGGAATTTGGTTGGGCAGCTTAATGCTTTAATTGCTGAGATGGAAGCTTTTAAAGATCAGGGAGAGCTTTTGAAACTTTGTTGGATCTTTGAATGACAGGGAGGCATACATGGTGAAGCTGCAGGGGTTGAATGAGCTCATTACTCAATCTGAGTAGGAGATTGAGATGAAGGAAGCACAGATTCAGGCGATGAATGGTTGAAGGATTGCTGGCTAAGGAATGGGATGGTTTCTTTTGCTCTAGTGTCATCTTTTTATGTTTAATGTCTCTTTTGAATGGTTAGTTTCTGGCTATGGTTTTTATCTATATTAAGAATGGAAGATGTATGGATATTTTGTTGTTTAATCCAAATGAATGAAATTTATGGTTGTTATTAAAAGTAATGCGTTCACTCGTTTGTTTCATCTTTTTTTAATGTTGTTTTGCATTTAGGAATTGGTTGTGGTGTTTGAGTTCAAATATGCGCTGGTAATGTATTATTGTAGGTTTGAGGTTGATCCAATGACAGTAGTGCATTCCATGTGTCGTGTTCAATGTTGAGCCATGGCTATGCAGGTCAGAAGTGCTTTGCTTTGGATACAGTTGGATAGCTAGTTTTCCACCACCGATAATTTTGGGTTGAAATAAGCAGCTTTGGTGTATCTGGTCAAAATTTGTGTATTCTCAAATGTTTATTTGAAAAGTTTGAAAGGTCTAAACTTTTAAGTGGTTTCTGTAAGCAATCCCGAACACCTACCTTAAGTTGATATTTACTTGTTCTTATGTTTTTGTTATATGTGTTTGCAGGTATGGTTCCATTTTGAACATATTACAGGGTAGAAACGAGCTGCTTGAGAAGATCATAGGGTGTGTTGTTGATTCAGGAGGGGTTCCGGAGCTTGATCCTAAGGTTTCGGATATATGGGGGTTGTTTGGGATTGCATAGTATAAAGTTAAAGTGTCAATATTTCAAAAATGTTAGATTTTTCAAAAAATTTATTTTTTATAAATATTTAAATTGCAGCCAAAATGAAATATTTAAATTGTTAATTATCACTTTGGAGCCAAATTGCAGACAAAATTTTAATTGTTAATTATCACTTTGGAGCCAAATTGCAGTCAAAATTTTTAAAAGCACAATTTAATGCTTGCCATTTTGGTTTCCTTATTTGACACCCTGCACCATCATAAACCCTATTTATTCATCAAAAAAAATCAGGCGCACCAAACTAGAAAAAGAAAAATCTTTTTACACCATTAATTACCAAGTTTACTTATTTTCTTTTACATATTGCTGCTGAAGAATCATGGAAACTGAAGCCAATGATCCGGATCATTTGGTTAATTATGATAATGATAATGACATTGACGATAAAAAAGGGTTTATGATGGTGCATGGTATCAAATGGGAGCCAAATTGTAGTCAAATTTTAAAAAACACAATTTAATGCTTGCCTATTTGGTTTCCTTATTTGATACCATGCCTATTTTCTTATCTAAGCCTATTAGGACCCGAAAAATGCAAACTTGATGATTTTTAACATGAAAAACTTTGAATCAAGATTTTGAGTAAAAAAAATCATCTAAACCATAAAAACTCAAAAATAAGCTATGAAAATCCATAACCCACTTGTACAAATAAGCTAGAAACTATAGAGAAAATAAAGTTTTAAGCTTTTGCACAAAAAACCACCAACCAAGTAAAAGTCGAAGCTTTTTGCTTAAAAATAAGCTACAAAGTGCGATTTTTAAGCTACGAACACCAAGAAAAACATAAACCATCAACACAAAATGCACCTAGGCTCTGATACTAATTGTTACCCATAAGATTCTAGCCTAAAACATATGATCGGGAGGTCAGGGAGGATTAAACAAATAGAAAGCCATATTATTGATGTAAAGAGAGAAAGGTAGAGAGGGAAAGATGTATGTTTTCTAGAGAGAGAAACAACACACAACTTATGATAAAAAAATGAATCCTCACCCTACTATGGAAGTATGGAGGGGGTATTTATAGGTCTTGACACAACTAGCTTATATAACTTGTCATTTCTAGTCCCTGCGTGTCAAGCCTTTCATGAACTAATGTAATTCCGTATAAGTCAACAAATTTTAAGGCTAACAATATGTTCTATACTAGTAGCATTACTACATCTAAACGCCTTATGATTTTGTGTTGCAAGGTGAAATCAGCTGCAGCTAAAATGGCGCATTCCAAGTCTGTTTATTAGCATACAATGGGACGAGGTGGATACGAACATGTGAAAGAGAAAATGGTAAGATTACACATTTGCATTTGATAGCATCATACTTTCGTTTATATTGGTTTAACTTACATGTGTATGTATTTGATGTTTATAAGATCAAAAATAAAGAAATTGAACCAGATGAAGAACCCCCGCATGGTATATTGTGGTTGAAAGGAAGGGTAAACAAAGACGGAGAATTTCCAGATGATGAGATTAGATCAGTGGGAGATAAACTTGTAAGTTTGACTGCAAATTTTATTATTATGTTCATTTTTGTATAATAACCTATTTCCCATATTGTGTGTGCAGAAAGAAACTGAGGACAAGATCAAAGAAGGAACCTTGAAGGTTGATCATGGCACTGATGCCATGACAGTTGTATTAGGTAAGGAAAAGGGAGGTTATGCAAGAGGAGTGGGAAGTGGAGTTACATACAAGAGGTATTTTGATCTTCCTCGAAGCAGACAAGCATCTGATGAAAGAATTGCGTTACTTCAAAGTCAACTTGATAATGAGAGACGCGAACGTCAAGAAAAAGAACTAGAAATCCAGAATTTGTCCAACAAGATGTCAAAAACAGAGGGAATGGTTACTAAACTGATGAATCAGTTGGCTGCACAAGGGGAGCAGTTGCAGTCAATGTCAACTAAATTGACACCATCAGATGTAAGACATTTTTTATGTTGTTAACAATTTCATTTTCTAATGCTAACACTAACAGCACTAACTTATA